>SNQJ01S0228308.1:3261-14452 GCA_010110895.2 Picea sitchensis | reverse complement strand
CAAGGAAATGTGGAGTATTTGCGAGTTGGTCTTAAAGGGACGAATCCAAGCAAGGCCAAGTGGATTGAGGTTGGAAGGGTGAGGGAACTTTACCCTCATATTCACATAGACTAAGATAGTCTTTTGGTGGTCCAAAAGCTTCCCAATGGGGAGGTGTGATCAGGGGATCAAATTTTTCTCAATTTTCAAAGTGCTCGGAATGCGACGAAAATAGTTTCATTGTGTCTGTCTCGTCTTCCTAATTCCAACGGTATATTTACTTTCCCAAACAGAGTCCATATGGAGAAGATATCGTGATCTGTTCGCCAAGCCAAACAAGCAAAAATTTGATGCTGACTGTACCTGTCTGTACAGTCCATACAGTCTATACGGTCTAACGTGGCAGGGCCGTACATGTCGTACGGTGATGACGTCGCAGTTGTTCATTGGTTGGTTGCAGGTGAATCGGGTGATGACACGTGTTCGGTTGGTGGAAAATAATATGAGGACACGTGGCCCAATCCATGGGTGCCACGTGTCCCCCTCATTATTGGTTTATATGTTATATAAAATGTAATGGGAGTCCGCAGGGTTCGACCCCCAGACCTCCCCCCATATGAAAGACTTTACAACTTTCCGCTAACCACTATGCCGACTTGTTCCTTGTTTCATATATCAAACGCACATATATTTAAACTGGCTCATTGTATCAATGGAAAGGGGGGTCGGGCCGAGGCTTAGCCCCGACCCGTGGTTTCATTCCACAACATATGACCATTGTATATGCCAAAGAGCGCACGCATTGTAAACCATATATATATATGTTATATTGTATTAACATATGCGTTGGGGTTTGAAACTATAACCAACGGTTAAATGCGTGGGGGTTATAACCCATTGTTTTGTTATGTGACCGGTGGATTAACACGCGCGGGATTTATGCGGTTTGAAATGGGAATAACGACTTAACCACTCGTTTGCCTAGCACACGGTCACATGCACCATACGCCCAGGTTCCAAGGCGGTTAGGGGCTAGCGCACCCTTAACCATCCTACGGTTTGCACCATTGGTGCGGTTGTGCCCGGTGCTGGGTTTTTGCACTTAAATGAGCGTGTGAGCCAGGTTCATTCAAGAAGGGTGTGAATTGTAGAACCAGAGACAACAAGCTTGAAGAGGGAGACTTCCAGGAGGCCTAACTTCTTCATTTTTCGACCGATTGATGTGCCGAAAGAGCCCAGACAAGGGTTTTGGGACGCTGGGAAGCCATTGGAGTAGTTGGTTTGTCAGTTTGAGCATTGTAAGACATGTTTTTGAGAACTTTTTGAGCAATTAATAATAATGATCCATTGGAAGCTGGACCAGGAGATGTAGCCCAGAAGAGGGGTGAACTCCTTTATCAATTGTTGTGCACATGTGTTTATGTTCAATGTTTATGTTGTTGTCTATGTGTAATTTACATAAGTAATCCTTAATTTATGTGTTGCAAACTGATCTCGTTGCTTTAAACACATAACATTTCACTTGCAATAATTTTTCAAGTTTTTTTCAAGTCTTCTTCATTTTTAGATCATTCCCTTAGATCCTGCTTGAGCCCATAAAGAGATTTCTTCAGTCGACAGACTAAATATGAATCCTACGTAAATCCCTGGGGATAATCCATATATATCTCCTCAAAGAGATCTCCATGAAGAAATGCATTCTTCACGTCCATATGATGGACTTCCCATCCTTTGGATTCCTCAATGGAAAGTGCCCAACATATGGAATCCACCTTCACTATTGGAGCAAATGTCTCATCATAGTCAATACTGTGCACCTATTGAAAGCCTTTGGAAACTAGCTTGATTTTGTATCTACTAACTTGTCCATCCAATGCACTCTTGGTCCTATAGACCCATATGCACCTGACAAGTTTCCTTCCTGCAGGAAAGGGAACCAGATCCCAAGTCTGGTTCTTGAGGATGGAGTTGTACTCCTCCTACATGGAGGATTCCCAAAAGGGATTTCCAGTAGCCTCACCATAGGACTATGGATTTGAAGACTGAGCCAAGAAAAGATGCATGGGTGGCATCAGTATAGTGGCAGCTAGTGTGAGAGGAGGCTCCTCAAAATCAGATCGAGTCCTCCTACTATCAACTGGATCCCCAACAAGATCTCCTATATCCTGAAGAGTAGTCTTGGCCCACTTGGACCTCGGATTTGGCTCTTCATCTGCATCTTCATGCACCAACTCTCCAACCAATTGTATTGATTCAGTATCTAAATCATCTTAATTCTCTAAATTAGAACTCTCATATGAATAAGAGTTTGTGTGTTCATGCTCATCATCTCGAACAGGTGGAAAAACAAAAGTGTCTGCATGCGGGTGTTGAGGTACATGCGAGACACTTTCCTCGAATTGGACACTATGCTCAATGATGAGTCGGTCCAAGGAAATATCAATGAGTATGTATCCCTTCACACCATTGGGGTATCCAACAAATATACACTATGTGCTCTGTGGATCAAGTTCCTTCCTCTTCTCAGAGGAAATTCTGGCCCATGCACGTGAACCGAAAATATGGAAGTGGGTCACTTCTGGTTTAAGGTTGCTCCAAGCCTCCTAGGGGGTCTTATCCTTGATATATCTATGGGGAGATATGTTTTGGATGTAGGTTTCAAAATTAAGTGCTTCATCCCATAATCTCTATGGAAGTGAATTTGAATGTAGCATGCAATATACCATCTCTTTTATAGATCTATTTTTCGCTCAACAACTCTGTTTTGCTGCAGAGTATAAGGAATTGTTTCCTACAACAAAATCTCGGCCTCATGAAAAATATTATGTATCTCATGGTTGACATACTCTCCCCCGTTATCTGTTTGGAGGACTTTTTTTTTCTTTCCTGACTGTGTCTCAACAAGGCCTTTGAAATCTTTGAGGTGTTGAAAGACCTCTGATTTTTGCCTGAGAAAGAAAATCCATGTGAAGCATGAGAAATCATTAACAAAAATGAGAACATGCCTTGCTTTACTGATTTATGGATGCGGAAAAGGGACCATGAGGTCACTATGGATCAGATCTAAAAGAGAGAAATCCTTCAGAGTCTTTCCTTTGTTGAATTTCTCTTGAGGGTGTTTTCCAAGAACACATCCCTCACAAATTCCTTTGCAGAAGTGGATTTTAGGTAGACCATCAACCATTCCCTACTTTCTAATTTGTTGCATATATCTTAAATTTAAATTCCCAAACCTTTCGTGCCATATCCTACTACTTTCATGAGCATGGGTAAGCAATAATGTATAATCTGGTTCAATAAATTTAGAAAATGTGTAGAGTCTGGATTGATGATTTACCTCACTAGTAGCAACCTTGGAATTGGTTTGCATTTCATAGATATCCATTGCATCAGGTGTGAATATGAATCTCTTTTCAGTTCTGGAGTTTTTCATATCATACAAGGAGAGAATATTGAAAGAAAGTTTGGGAACGTGTAGCACATTCTCGAATCTTCCGTTTGTGAGTTCAATTCTTCCTTTGTCAGTGACCTTTGACTAGAGAGTTGTCCCCCATCATAATAGGAGGAACTTTGCATGAGTCCAATGAATATTAGACTTATTTTGTGGCTTCCATGTGGTGTGATGCACCTAAATATACGATCCAATAATCATAAGAGGAGTTGATGGAAATCAAAGCATGGCTAGAATTTCCTTTCTTGGGATTCTGATCTTTTGGCTGCTTCTTCTTGGAACCCTTGGGGATGTGATCTCCAAGGTTGTTTTGTTGAAGTATTTGGGCCATTTGATCTTTTTTTTTTCTGCATACATGCGGATTCTGGATGGAATCCTATATGGCAGTAAGTGCATTTCTCCCTTTTTCTTCCCTTTCCACCTTTGGATCTGGAGGCATCGTTGAAGGGTTTTGAGTACCCTTCCTTATTTAGATTTGCATGTGCTTTCCTTTTTTCTTTTTCTTTACATTTATGAATTTGATGACAGCTGCCATCATGCATAGTAAGTGCATGAACCTTTGGGCCTTTGATTTTTCCCATGTTGATAAGCTTGTTATGCTCTTGTGTCAAAGATTCAATAAATACCTCTGGAGAGGGAATCTTCCAGGTGGCTCCAGAGGTGAGCCTAACTAAATGAAATGTGGATACAAACACTCATTATTGTGGACCAAGTTTGGAGAGAATGGTGAGAACCTTTTTTTTATCGTCCTTACATTTATCAACCCCGCAAGCCTTGAGTTGCGATAGAAAATCCTTATAATTGGTAAGTCAGTCTTGGAGATTGTCGAATGTTTTTGGATCCAATGTGAGCAATTTCACCTTGAGCATGTGTCCCCTTATCTCATTCTATTTTCCAAAAATCCCTTCCATGGTGATCCAGGCTTCATTGGGGGTTTCACAGGAGGATATGTGAAAGAGGAGTTCAGGAGAAATGAGACTGAAAATAGTTCCAAACACTTCATCCATTCGATTCAGATACTTGGATTTTTCTATGGCTGATGTGCATTCGGTCTTTGTGTCCATGGTTAACTTTTATAATCCTCTTTTTCTAAGATGCACTATAATCTTCTCTTTCCATGCAAATAAATTGTACGGTGTAAGAATGAATTCTTTTGGAAATTCCATTTTTCTATTGTCTTCAATCTTTGGTACCTGCAAAAATAATCTGGTGTGTCTTTTCCCTAGAATCTTTTCAGCTCTGATACCATTTAAATGTGTTGAACCTCCACAAAAAATATCTAGCTAGAAAATGACATACACAGTTTGCAGAGAAAATATGAGAAAAGAGAAACATGAGAGAAAGAATGGAAGAATTCTATTAACCAAATGAATGAATGATAATTTACACATGATATACTTTGTATAAATCAACTAATGGGCATTGGAGGAGAAGAAAATGCACCATAGTGGTGGTCTAGAGTGATATGGACACACACCAGCAGTTACGAGAGTAAACTTTGACCTAGTCTAGTCTCTCAGGAAGTTACAGGAGTGAAATACCACTTAGTCTGACTTAACTAGTCCCTCAGTCTTCAGTTAACTTACTGAAACAAAGTGAAGTGAGGAGGAGATCAGGGAATCATGATTAATGCGCTAGTCTGGTGATAATCCGAAAGACAATGCACATTAGCTTGTGATGATCCCAATGCTTCATGGTGATGATCCCAATGTGGCATCTAGACTCCACTCAACTAATCAAACTAAAGTGTGAACTGAAGAGAATATTCTCCTAGAAGAATATTCTCTCTAAACTATAGGACATTGAATAATGACTATTAAACATAGGAAAACCTTAGGAAAAAAGCATCCTAGGAGTGTGTGAAGTATCTCCAACATATACACAGCCGCATAGTACCATCTTTATTCTTTAAAAATAGCGTTGGTGGTCCCCATGGGGACACACTCGACCTAAAAAACCATTTATCCAACCTGTCTTTCAATTTCACCTTCAATTCCACCAATTCTGGTGTGCTCATCCTATATGGTACTTTATATGTCGGTACTTATCTTGGTACCAATTCTATGGAAAATTCAATGTCTCTCTTACAAGGTAATCCAGGTACCTCCTCTAAAAACACATATGTGAATTCATACAACATTGAGTGATCCTCGATTCTCATCTTGCTGCCTTTTGTTAAATTTAACACTTGTATTGTATACAAGGGAAACCCTTTTCAATTATACTTATTGAGTTTCAACATTGATATTCACCTCACTAATACATGCTTCTGGATGCCCTGTAGAACTCTCTTAATGTCATTCTCACATTCACATTCCAAAGTCTTATAAAAAATCCATCTTTGCTTTGTGGGAAGCCAACCATTCCATGCCTATCAACATGTCATATGACCCCAAAAGTAGGATATTCAAGGCTTCTCATGTAGGCAGTCCATTTATTTCAAATGGACAAGTTTCAATCATTTATATCACCTTTTGCTTCATCCCTATGGCTAGTTGAACTAACCATGGTTTTTCATGCTTCCTTCTTTGTAAGGCACATTCTTCAACAACTTGGGGTGAAATATAGCTAAGATTAGAACCAAGGTCAATTAATATTGAAATGGGTCATTTGGAAATTATACCTTCCAACTCCACCATTGAAGCTTGGTGGTCTTCTTGTCGATTCTCGATAGCTACATAAATTTGTGGCACACTCTAGGATACATAATTAATAGTGGTATCCTCTTGAACATTATAGACTCTTTTACTGTCATGTTGTCTATGAGGGAAGTCTCTCAACATATGTGCCTCCCCACAATCCCAACATTGTAGAGTTCCTTACTTCTTTTCTTCTATTTTCTCCCTTACTTTCTCTGTTGGTATGTTCCCACTATGAGAGGGGAAATTTTTTTGGAACACACTTCTAGTCGGATGAATAAATTGAGCACCTCTTTTTGGGTTCTTGTATTGGGATGGTTTAAATCCCTTCTTTTGAAATCCAGAATTATCCTTGTTTTTCGAGTCCTGCCTATCCTTAGATTGATAATACAACATTTGACCTTTCTAATAGTGTCCTCTAGTGTCTTAGGCTCGTCAAAATCAATCCTATCCTAATATGACTATGGTAATCCACTAATGAATCATTGTATTTTCAATTTCTCATCCTTAAGATAAGGGAGATATCTCAAAAATTCTAAGAATCTCTTTGCATAGGAATCCCTGCTAATTTTCCCTAACTTGTGTTCATGGAACTCTTTGATCTTACCATCATAGTACTTCTTTTGTACATATGCTTTACTGAAATATTTTTCAAATTGTTTCCAGGTTCACTTACTTTCCTTTAGTCCTTTGACATTCTTGAGGTCTTCCCGTTATATGGAAACTCCTCCATTCAAGTCGAAAATAACTATCTTTTCCTTCGTATTTTCTGAGTAATTATGTACTCAAAAAGACTTCTTTAATCCTAGTAGTCAGGTTTTTTCCTCCTCTCCCTTATTGATTTCTCCATAAAATGTAGTTGGATTCACTTTATTGAATTCTTCTCTCAAGGAACTATGATAATGTCTCTTATTTTTCTTCTTGGGAACACTTGTCCCAACCTAACTATTGGAAAAATCTTTTGTAGTGGTCCTCTCCTTAGATAATCATGTGGAAGTGTCTCCACTAAACATTTTTAATTAATCACTCCTATGCCTCTTCCTAGAAGAACTTCTCCCCACATCGTTGTGAGTTAGCCCATTCCTCTGAATATATGATGTGGTTTGCAGCTTCTCATATAATCTTCCTACATGGATGGTAGTTGGACCTTGCTGCAAGTGATTTTGAATCTTAGACATACTCTGCAATAGTACTTCATTTAATTCTTCCTTCTCTACTTGATATTTCATGAGCTTTTCGTTATCCACTTTCAGGCTCCTTAATATTTCAACCAAGTCTAGAGGGGTTTCTCTAGCCCTCCTGCCATCAGATTCCTCATCTCTAAAATGTGAGGTCTCTTCCACGCTGCGTTGTACCATTCACTACTATTTTTCTTTTCTTCTCGGTATCTCCTTTATGCTAAAACAACAAGCCACTATTAGAAAATCAAAATTCAAATTATATGTGAAAAAACTCTCAGCCTCATTAAGGCTTCAATTTTCCTTAATAGTCCCAAACCAGGACTTTGTTACTGCTACCAATTCTGTTCAGAAACTGTTGCTATCACATACTAGCCTGATTAAATTAATAACAAGAAAAAGATGTAACTTTATGTTAACCATCATATTTATAAAATTCATTTATCTTTGTTGGCCCATTCAAGACTAGAGTTTGAACTAAGCTCCAATACCACTCTCTAACACACCTGACCCCCTAACCCTTACTTAGGATGGTGGGATGTCAAAATTTACTCTTTCACTCTCGAATTATTTATCATTATATAATCCATTCAATGAATTCTTCTCCTCAACATATTTCCAACAACTATAAATATGCTCAATTCCAAACTCTAGGAAGAAAATATTGGTCCTTCAAAGTATCTTGGGGTTTTTCCCTCGATGACATCATCTACCCTATGTGGCCTCCAAGTGGAATCATCCATGTCATCTGTACTAAATGATAGGATGTTATGTGTGGTGGTGACATGCCATCCAATGTGGCCCACGTCAGGTTTGATTTCAAGGGAAAATCCCTAGCGAATGCTCAACACAAAAAGAAACAAACTCGCAAAAATCGACGGTCCTCATTTACTTAGACTTAGAGAATCGATGATAGATGATCGGTTGGAATTTCCAATTTGAGATGCAGGTAATTCAACCTCAACACTATGCTTATAAATGTTTTTCCCCAAATTCCCTACTCCCGAAAGATCCAACGGCTATGATGGAACCCAAGCAACGGATGGGATCTCCACGGGTTCAACAAATGGAAGGGTAGTTAATGGTTTCTCCCATGGTTTGATTGATCCAATGGATGAGATATGTAGAAATATATGACTCATGTCGATTCATTTTACCCAACACAAATTACCTTTACTGAGTCTCATGGTCCCCAAGAATTCTAACGACCAATATTAAAGTGACCGGACATCCTAGATTTTTTTAGTCTCGAAAGGTGTGTGACCTTTTCTTCGGTCGGACAAAATCATTTGGATTCATGTTTCCACTCTGAATAGATTTCCTATTATACCCCTCCATACATAGGGTTTCATGATGAATCCAATGATTTCCAGTCCCCTAATCCAATGATCCAATTTTTAGCAGGATGTCAAATCCACGCGACGGTTAATGGTTTAACAAACCTTTGACAAGAATTCTCTTAGATTGAGCCCATAGTGAGATCAATGACTCAGATCTCATCGGCCTAGCCTCATGGAAAATTAGTTGCTCCAATCCACTTGGGTTATCACCTTCGGTATTTTCCCCATTGGAAGCACCTTCCATGTAGCCCTTATGGATTCTTCCGAACTCTGAATTCCGACTAGCTTAGCGAACTGGGTTCCAGGTAATTTCTACAGTCCATATCTACTCAGTTTGGATCCTTGGAAAATATACAACTCATGTCGACTTGGGTTATCCCCATCGGAAGGTTCACCCTTGCACTATCACGGGTTTTTCCGAATGATCCCCCCTTTCTAAAAGGATTCCACAAACACTCTGATATTTGACAAATGGTCAAGATCAACTCTTAACACTAGATCTATGTCGAGGTTTCTTTGGGTTTCAAAGAAGGAAATTTCAAATAAATTTACAGGGTGCTTTCAAGTGAATAAACTCTTTTCCTTCCCTTCACTGTCTGCAAGGAACTTAGCACAGGCATATGTAGACCTCTGACCTATGTCTTGGGTACCCAGGTGTTGCCTCCCAACAACTCCCAAAGTGATGATTTTATCATCCTACAAACTTTCCATTTAAAGGCTCATGCAAAACATAGGGTTACAAGCCCCATTAGTAAGATTTCTCATACATGCATTCTACAACTAACCAACCATTTTGGAACTGGTCTACAAAAATGATCAAGTTTAATATTCAACATTCATTTTTCATATTAGAATTTCTTTCAAAAAAAAATAAAATGCAAGTACTAAAATTCATTAATAGATATTTACAAGGTACACTTGGGAACTCTTATCTGTTTTAGATCAAAATATAACTGCCAACTAACCGAGGGTGAAGACCTTTCCACCCAAGCGTCGGCCCTTTTGTGCTCATGATTTCTACATCATGCCACCCCCATGCCAAGACATGATATCATAGGGGAAACTCACCAGATAGATCACAACTTATGAGTTTGATCATGAATGATACTCTCCTTCATTATTTCGCAACAATAGAGTTTCCCTCTTTTTCCCATTGAGACCAATGCCACCACGAGATTCCTAGGTACCTTCCTAGTTGGATTTCCTCTACACAAGGGATTCCCTTCACTGCTACACATTCCCTTAATGCCCTCCCCTTACCAATGATGGTTTCTTTCCAAGAATCACCAACTCATGGCCCTCTCTACTCTTGTTCGAGTTTGGATATTCTCTGTTCCAAATCGACCCCAAATTCACTGGGTAAGCTTCTTATTTTCCTCGCAAGAAAATCCTAGTTCTTCTTTGTTCCTTATTACATGCTCATTCTATGCTCACACTCATACACACTCTCGTGACTCTTTATGTGTCTCTCTCTTTTTGTTGTTCTCCCCCTTGAACCTTCTCCCTTTTCCTTGGGTTTCTCTTTAGTTTCTTTCGTTAGAATATTTCTCAGGCATCATGCTCCCAAATTGAAGGCACACCTCTTATGGTACTCTTGGATAATATTTTTAGTCGACCAAACCATTTTATGGTATAGTTCTGAACGAAAACATAACTTTCCCAACAACCAGGTTGATTATTCATTAACTATTTTCCCTTCCTTATGAACAAAGGAAATCTGTGTACTTTAACACACTTTTCATAAATGAATTTTCAGGTGGGGTTAACTTCTTTTGGGAAAACAAGTAATCCCCAATTCCTTCACCAGTTCCCTCCTACGATATCATGTCTAGAACTTCAAAGCTTCCCCTTCAGTCATCTTGTTGGAAATTTTCATTAAACATGAAACACAATTACATTGTTCATCAATTACAATCATTAACTCTTAATCATAATTACAGACTTGGGGGAAAACAGGGTGTTACAGGGGGATTTTTTTGATAGGGTCAGCTAGGGGCACCCCCTAGTTGTGGTGTTGGGTTTGTTTTTCATATCTATGAGGGGAATTTCTTTAAGGTTTAATATGCACCGGGTAACAAATCAAACATGAAAGAAAAATCCTTTGTTATGTGGGCATTGTTGTGTATGGTCAATTTATTGAATCTGAGAAAAAATCAAGTTTTAGGTGGTTCCAAGGTAGCAATAGACTGGGAAAATGACAAAGTGAAGATTCATGGGGTTAGTCTTCATCCTCTATTGTCTCAAATACGATCCTTCCTTTCCAACCTAAAGTGGTCTTATTTTTCGCATGTCTACAAGGAGCTCAACTCTATAGTTGATGATATGTCAAACAAATCATTGGTTTCAGAAGTGGGTTCCTTCATCTCGCAAGGAATTTTTGAGGGTCAGGTTTGTGATGAACACTAATACAAAATGAGAGATAAATGACCAAATAAATGACCAAAATTTGTATATAAATGACCATTTTTTAGTTGGTGACCACTATTCATTAATTAGTAGTCACTTATCACACGACCAAAAATGTGGTCATATTTAGCTTGGTCATTTATAGCTTATCTTGTGGTCATATATTTGGTCATTAATTGTGGCAATTAATGACCAAAT
>SNQJ01S0228307.1:0-14452 GCA_010110895.2 Picea sitchensis | reverse complement strand
TTTTTTTTTGGGCGGTTTTTGCTATTTTTAGCGATTTTGTAAATTAATCTCGGATTAAGGGATTAGGGTTTTGGTATCTACGAAATACCTAAAAACATTGTATATATTGTATGGTGAATGGTCAAATTCGAGATAATAAATATAAGAAAGGTTTTCCCAGTTGAGGGTTTCCGGTATAAAATCTCTGTGTACTCTGTGTATGAGCCATTGATTAAGAATCTATATGCATTGCTTTACTTCACAGGTTTAAAACTTACATGGGGTTATGGGCCCACCACGCTTCAGAAGCCAAGTGAGAAACGTTCCAATGTTGCACACCCTTAAGAGGTGCACGATTGCAAGGCACACTGTGGGGACGTGCCACTTTTTTTTTTACATATATGGGTAATAATTTTATTAAAAAGGGGTTGTGCCAGAGAAAAAACAACCAATGAGTACAAAATTGCAAAATGAGTAGAGTCTTGTAGTAGATTTACAACAATTTCCTTTTCCCTACAACTCTTGATTTCGCTCAAATAAACATAAAAGCTATTACAATTCTGCCATGGGTAAATTGCTACAAAGGAAAACAACAAAAAAGAGGATTTGCACTGCATATACGTACCCTAATGAAGTTTTAAGTCTATATCCACCTCTCTCGGGGTTGCTTCCACAATATCACGCTCATGTTGTTGTTGAGTTGGTTGACGAACCTCACAGGATGCCATCAACCCCTTGGTTGATGATGGTCGTTGCATGGCTTGAATTTCTGGTGGTTGCCCTTGAACATGACGACGAAGAGACCAAATATGATTTGAATGTCAGTTGTTTGCATGAAGCACCATGACCAATTCTTCATTCTTTTTGATCTTTTGCTCTTGCAATTGACAGACTAACTGGGCATTGGAGTTTCTCAGCTCTGCTATTTCGGTTTGTTGAGATTGCAATTGATTTTGAAACCAGTCCATCTTACACTCGATGCAATTGCAAGGTTCTCTGCTTCGTCTCCACATAATTAAACCTAGATTGCAACAACCTGTATGTCTCCAATGGAACATATGTCGAATCAGACCGATGACTCTAATCTTATGTTGCAAATGTTGCCATATACCAATCATCCCATAGTTGCCACCCCTAACGAATTCCTTATATCAATTCAGTGTTGACTGCCATTTGAGATAGGGCGGCTCCATGTAATACAATGATGAGATTGCAGGGGAATTCAATGTAATTACTGGCGAGTAAAGTGTTATGCCTGTATAAACGATGACGCCTGCGAGGCCAGAAAAGATGGTTCCCTTCAAATAAGCTTGAAATTTCCCACATGAATCCATCGTTTCACATGGATTTGAATTAAAATACAACGAGATGGTATATGAAGGCATGTGTGACATGAAGGGGAGGCCTAGTGTCTCTTGTATGGGGGTTCCTCTAAGTGCTTTGTGACTCCGGATGGCGTTAGCTTCTTTTGAGCAGATGGGAGGTGGGGTCACATCCCCTCCCATCCCTTTTAATGATGTAATGAGTTCCTTAAACAAAAAAATATCCTTAGTATGAGTTTCATTTTTAAAAATGAGCATTATATATTTAGGGGATATAAAATTGAGTGTGCTCCTCATTTATTCAGAGAGTGCTTTGTGCTAATTGCTTTGCTTCTTTGGCCAAATAGTCCGCCTTCCCGTTCTGCTTTCTATAGATGTGAATTAGATGACCGAAGTAAATTTGTTCTCCAACGCCCCGATCTTGTTATAAATCCTCATGAGATGGAGATGATGATTTTTAATAAGTCTTTGAAGCCCTTTCACATTCAAGTCAGAATCTCCAATAACGATAAGCCGATATGAGGTACTTTCTGGGATGAGATGCATTCCCATGTAAACTGCAAAAGCCTCTGCATGATTATTTGTAATATGCCCTAACCTCCAGGAAAACTCAATGTTCTTTTTTCCTTCGGAGTAAAAAACAACTCCCCCACACCTGCCGCCCCTGAAAACCTCTGCTTTTGATTTGCAGACTCGGGATTTGCTACTAAACCATGATGCTTTCCTACTAAGCCGAGACATGAAATAAATTAACATAATAATTTATTTATTTTTTATTTATCATAATATCATATATTATACAATTGTATGCTTTTTTTTCCTCCTTGAAAAGAAAAACTAATTATAAAATTGAAAAAAAAGTAATTCTCATGTCCTTGGTTTTGATTTCTTTCGATACCTAGACCCTCTCTTAAGTTACAACGATGTTACCCATAATTGGCATGTCGAAGGATGTGCGTGCTTTCATTTTATATTAAAGTCGTGGTCCGCAAGTTAAGCACCCATAAGATGAAAAGTGTCACATTTTATTAATATTTATGACTTTACCTTTTAGAATACACTAACTTTCAAGATTTTATTAGAATACTTTGCCAGTGACTATCGTTGATTAAGATTAAAAAAATACAAGAACAGATAAAATGTTGACAGATGTAAGAGAATCAATCAGGTGAGTACTGTGGGATAGGCGGCCCTTAAAGCGTGTGAAGGGTTTCACGAGATCAAGAAAGAAGCTTAAACCCTGCGAAACACTGCAGTTGGCTCTGTCTCGAATATCGGCAGGACGCTCACTTGGAGATTGAACAGGATTCGGAGGTTTACCAGGTAAAAATTTAACGGATCTTTCAAGGATCTGTGGTTACCGATTAAATTCGTTCCCACGGCAAAATATTTGATCTATTAAATGTGTTCTGGGAAAATATTGATCTATTAAATTCGTCCTTGATCTTTTACGGTAAACTGATTGATCTCTTAAATTCGTCCGAAAAATATTTAGAGAGCTTTTGCGGCAAAATATTTAGCTTGAATATATACATCAGGGCCTTGCAGCTTATTTTTCCAGCTTGATAGGAACATAAATGAATAATATAGCGTTTTTGTTATAAAATTTGTGCAATAATATAGCGTTTTTGTTATAAAATTTGCGTTTTTGTTACAAAATTTGTGCGTTCGAAAGAACTTTGGCTGATCTGCTGATTTTCCGTTATCTTTAATTTATTTCATTGAATGTTTACCGTGATTGCAAAATTCATCGACGAAGGAAGTAAATAGTGTCGGGAGGGACGTCCTTAAGGGTTTTTTCGGAATTTCTGTCTCAATGAGGTTTTTCTAGCGGTGATGATTCAGAATCCAGATATTGTTCTTTCCAGGGTTTCTAGTCGTTTTGGTTTATTATTTTACACGGATCGTGAATGCCTAAAGCACTTCACGTGTACTCCAAATAAAGGCAGAGAGCGAAATGAGATTCTGTGAGAGTACTATTTATGTTACACAAAATGATGTGATATTTGCCGTAGATGATTTCCTGGTCACATCGATAAATCGGTTATTCTCCGTCAATCTTTGATAAATTACTTGGAAAATATGACGCGGTTGACTACAAACGTCTGGCAAAAATGATACGAGGTCTGAATCTTCCTGGAAAGAGGATACTGTGGAATCTGCAAACTGTTCGATTAATTTTGGCTTTGTTTTGTTTCTCAGAAATTCGTACAGCTCGGAGAAGAGAACAAATGTGCACCGGGAACTTGTGACGAGGAAGGGACTGCGAATCTGCGATCTTTCCAGTACGCGCTCCTCCACTGCCCCCCGCTTGAACGCCTTTACATTTTAGGCCGGTCAGTGCACTAGCCGGATTCGAATTCGCGACGAAAGCGGTGAGAAATTCCGAAACGCGTGAATATTTTGGACATAGCTGTTGTTTAAAGCTCCTTTCGTATTGTGTGTGCATGAGAGAAGGTAGCATTTGCTGTATCATTGTGAAATCTGGCAGGTTTTCGTGGGTGGGTGACTGGTCATTCTCTTTTGTGCATAATCTCACTGGTTTTCTGGGTGGATGGTTGGTCATTCTTCGTCGTCGTTTGATAAATTACTTTGAAAATATGACGCGGTTGAATGGAAATGTGTCGCAGAAAATGATAAGATGTCCGAATCTTTCTGGAAAGCGGACACGGTGGAACCTTCAAACTTTCGGACTAATTTTGCCTTTGTTTCGTTTCGCAGAAATTTGTACAGGTGAAAGAAGAGAATAAATGTGCATAGGGAACTTTGAATGGGAATCTAGAACAACTTTGTGACGAAGAAAGGACTGCGATCTTTCCTTAGACTGACAAAGTACGCGCGCCTCCACTTGCCACCGCGTGAACGCCTTTACATTTGAACAACTTTGTGACGAAGAAGGGACTGCGATCTTTCCTTGGACTCAAAAAGTACGCGCGCCTCCACCCAGAGCGTGAACGCCTTTACATTTGAACAACTTTGTGACGAAGAAGGGACTGCGATCTTTCCTTGGCCTCAAAAAGTACGCGCGCCTCCACTTGCCACCGCGTGAACGCCGACATTTTAGGCCGGTCGGTGCACTAGCCGCATTCAAATTCGCGACGAAAGAGGTAAGAAATTTCGAAAACACATGAATATTTTGGACATAGCTGTTATTTAAAGCTCCTTTCGTATTGTGTGTGCATGAGAGAAGGTAGCATTTTCTGTATCATTGTGAAATCTCACAGGTTTTTCTGGGTGGGTGGCTGATTTTCCTGTGCTTTCAGTGCTAGTAAGAATGTCGAGCAGTGGTTCATACTCTCAGCAAAATGACGAAGGGTGGGAAGTGGCTTCCTCTCGGAAAGGCAAGAGCCAGGTCCCCACAACTGCAGCAGCAAACCGGCCGAGGGGCAGTGCTTACTCCCCCGACAAGCCAGGAAGTGGAGCTGGGAAGGGGAGAGGATCTTATACCGTGGATGGCCCGAAGCCTGACCGTTGGGTGAACTCTAGTAGTGATCGAGACCAGGCTTATAAGCAACGGGGAGGGAAGGAGCTGGGGAATCCTCAGCAGAGAAACGTAACTTATGAAAATACGACCGCCTCACCCAGGAATGTGGGTGGCTGGGGCCAAAATGGCAAGGCAAATTGGGCAATGCAGAGCAGTCCGAAGCCTAAAAGCTTAGAGTCTGCTGTTGGAAATATGGACAGGCGGGATGTTGCTGTCCCTCCCCCACTTGTCAATGGTTGGCAATGGGGAAGACACAATGGCAGCGGCGCCAACTTGAATTCGTCAATGACATCGCCAGCGCCTGGAAAAGGTGTTGGACAGGGGGGTGCAAATGGTAGTGAAGAGAATTCTGAACTGGGAGGTAAGATGCTATCTAAACTTCTTCCTTTTGAGCAATCAGGGGAACCCTGTCATGAAACCAACAGAGCAGGTCATCAGTCTAGTGATGGTGATGTAGAGATTGATAATCTTGACAGCGATGATGAATTTATGAGCAGCGACGACTGTGATTCTGATGGTAGTGATGTAAGCCATGAGACTCTAAAGAAGAATAAGTGGTTCAAGATTTTTTTTGAATCCCTGGACAGCTTGAGTATTGATGAAATGAATGATCCTGAGAGGCAGTGGCATTGCCCTGCATGCAGAGGTGGTGTTGGGGCAATTGATTGGTACAGGGGTATGCAACCTATTGTAGCCCATGCCAAATCTATCAGATCGAAGAGGGTAAAGTTGCATCGCAAACTTGCGGAAATACTGGAAGAAGAGTTGGGAAGGCGAGGAGCTGCATGTGTAATTGCAGAGGAGATGTTTGGCAAGTGGAAGGGCTTGCGAGAAACAGTAAATGATCAGGAAATTATTTGGCCTCCAATGGTTATTATTCAGAACACACTCCTTGATCAAGATGAAAACGAGAAGGTATGTGATTTAAGCTTCAGATTTATTTGGTCCATTCATATTTACATGGAGTTGATGCATCTGGAATGTCATGGAAATGTCATCCTACAATGTTTTTGACTACCAGTAGAACACTTGGAGAGTGGTTCCACAATCCCTCCATGTGCTGCAAGAGTCCAGCACCTGTCCATATACATGCAATTCCTGATAAGTTTGCTTCCGATTTGGTCTTTGACCCAAAATTTAGATGGAGAACCAAATTAAGTATAATCGTATGTAGTTTGAATCTAAAGTAAGAGTTTAGAGGTTCATCCAAGCAGTCCAATGGTCACCTTTTTTTTATATCCTTTTAGCCTTATTTTAGGTTGCGAGTGTTTTGGCTTGGAGTATAAGGAGAAAGAAGAAAGTGAACTGTAGGCAGCTTCTTGAATGTTTTTGTTGTTAAAGATAGCTTTAATAGGTTTGATGCCTTACTGGTAGCTTCTATTACATCTAGATTTTAAACTTTATCATATTATGTTGTTAGAGCTGTGGAAGTCCAAGGTTGCAGGAGTCCATAAATTCACAAACCAGCGATTCTTGTTATTCTGCCATTTTTCAATATACAGCAAGCAAATCCTATCTATCTATCTATCTATAAATATATTGGGGGATCTGCATGTCTTGAATAGTGTGCAAAAAGGAGATTGTGTTGTGTTTTATGTGGCTATTGGCAAACAAAGTTGGCACTTAAGCCATTGCGACACTTTGTTGAAGCTTAGCTAAAGAAAGTGTGCACAAACTGGATGGCATGGCCACCAGTCAAGATAAGGTCAGAAGAAATCCGGAAAACAGAGACAAGTGGAAACGTGTGGACAAATTGGATGGCATGGCCACCAGTCAAGATAAGGTCAGAAGAAATCCGGAAAACAGAGACAAGTGGAAACAATCTAAGAACATAATGAGTTGGAGGAGTCCAATTGCACAGTAGGGCTTATTGCAGGGCAGAAAGATACCCTGGGCATGCAAACTACAACAACCCCAATCCAACCTGTAGAAACCTATGCAACTGCCCACTGAAAAGGAAAGACATTGCCACACTTATGAGATAATGACCAATAGTCATCATTGCCAAGGCAAAAAAAACGTTGCAATTGTGGTAAGTGTATACCTACTATAGTTCTCTGTAAAGAGATATCTTGCCCCTGTCCTTTGAGCCATCTTCTCAAATAGTCATTAAGCATCAAACTGAATAAATAACTCGCATAATACCCAAAATAATTGTTTACCAGACAGAGAGGATAATTGTGCTCTGGTGCTGAATTGCCAAAAGTGTCATCTGCATCACATTCTTTGTAACAATATCAAATATTTTTGTGATTCACTAATGGAAGAATTCTTTGAAACTAGGAATGTTTTGATTTTGGCCTTCTATCGATGGTGGATGATAATATCGCTTTGCTAGGAATATACTATCTGATGGAAGCCTTCTTTGCATTTGCAAGAAAAATTCTATATACAACTTAGAGAGTATGCATGAACCCGATGAGGCGGCCCTTTCATGCTTGTAAGTATTCAAGAGGTGAAGATGCTTGCTTTGGCCCTTTATCAACTAATATTAACATTTAAAATAGAACTTAGCATGCTTGGCATACCTAGGGTTTGCCTCCAAGTGTCTCTATCTGGATCTCACTGTAGCTATACTTTGAGTCGTGATGCTGAAATGTATGGATGCACTCAAAGTCTAAAACGGTTTCCTTCATTAGGGTCCATACAATATACATGTTGATCTGCTTTGCAGAGATTATTTCATAGCTGCTGCAGTCTTGTGAGTACATTGGAGGTTGTGTGGTTAGAGAATGTGTGGAACAAATCATAACAGCTCCATTTTCAAGCGAAGTATGAAACAATCATATAGCTTACTCCACTTTGTGCATGCTCTTAGTCACCAGGTGAACCATACAATTATTGTATTGGCCTTTCTCGAGCATCTTCATTCTATCATATTGTTCAAGATAAAGGCACGTACTCCTTCTCGGAGGTTGCTTATGCATCTATTGTTAACACCTGATGTTTGAAATATTAAATATGCAATACCCTACAAGAGTCCCATTTAATACTTGTTGATGTACCATGAGTGAGGCACCAGATCTATCATCGAATCCATTCACCTGCCCCAAAAATTGACTTGATTTTCTTGATTGATCTCTAGTAGATGTCAAGGCCAAAGGCCTCAAAACATCACTACAGGAGATGATAATAAAACATTATGCTCTTTGCAAGTGTAAATCCAATGAAATGTCTCGAATTCCATTACCCATTTGGCTATAAATTGTTGTGTTGTATAACCTTCTGCCATTTGGGGTTGGTAATACTAACTGATACAAATATCTTGATTCGGGAGACCTCTTCTGCTTGAAAGTAATACTTGTTCAAGAATGAAAAAGCAGAGCAAGGTGATATATTACCCTTGTTGGATCTTTGAATCTGATCTATGAGGGCTTTTCTCTTGCCTTGGCTCCTTCAGTACAAAGCATTCCTGAACGACACAATTATTACAGCATTCCCACATCATCTTTACTAGCTCATATACACACAAAATAACAGACATAGGGACTGACCTGAATTATAAAGCAAGCAGAAAACTGGAACCTTAAGATTGGAAGTGTCACAAGGAAAATGAGTACTCTTTATTGCAGGATATTCACAGATGGAATGGGGAGGGGGGTGTACCCTTCAAGCTTTTACTGAAATCTCTGTTCTTTTTCCCTGACCCTACTAGTCTCTCTTGGTGAGAAAGATTAACCTTCTTGGGCCTTGTTTTGCTCTCTTGGGATTTCCCAAGATGATGCTTTCCTCCCATATCCTTTCTTTTAATACAATGAGATTGTAGTTATGTTATAGGGCTACGTGGCTTTTGTTGTATGAAGTTTGAACCATATGGTAACAACGTTTTCAAGATATGTGGGGAAGCTACCTCGCACTACAAGCCAATAATATACCTTATTATACAATTTCCATAAGGTATTCAAAATAATACTCTTAAGAACGCAACCATATGTTCCGAGGTGGACCCAAGATAAAAAAGTTTTGGGGGCTCATGTTGATGCATCAACAGGTACGATACCAAAGCTCATCCATAAAGTGAAAACTAAAGAAGAAAATCTAAAAAAGAAAAAACTATTTACAATATCCACTTCCATACATGGAATTATGCACACTTTTGACTTTGGCTGCGAAGTCTCATCATTTCCTCATTGTGGAGAGGAGATTGTCTCCATTTTTTGTTGATGGTACACCCTTTCCAATGAAGGACATAATTGTTTGAACTTCGTAGGAATTGTGTAGTTGGGTTCACAGTATAAACCTCTATGTCTACAGAGGATGGGACGGGAAGAACATATTTAGAATGTAAAGTGCTTGAACCAAGGGCAGAACAATTTGTCTAGCTTAAGTGGGTTAAAGTAGAAATTGATGAATGTTCTTCCTGTTGAAGCGGTTTAAAGTAGAAATTGCTGAATGTCCTCCCTATTGAAGTGGTTTAAAGTAGAAATTGCTGAATGTCTTCCCCGTTGAAGCATCAAATCTATAGTAGTCGGCTGAAGCACTTGTGTAGAAGATATGCATTAGTCACGTGTGTTGAGGTGAACCTTGAACTCGAGGAACTACACAAGGAGTGTTGGGCTTGGAAGGGTGTAACTCTATTTGCTTTGTAGTCAAGGTGCATGGGAGCAGGGAGTTGAGTGAACCCTTGTTTGAAGTAAGATGGGGGTACGAGTTATGGCTTGGTGCTTGAAAGAAGTGTTGATAACATCGACAATTTTTCGTCGATGCCTAAAAAAATCGCTATTTTTTCTTGATTTTTCCCGATTTTCTCGATTTTTCCGATTTTTGCCACATAATAAATTTTGTATTTTTTAATGTTTGTTGTGGTTTGCCGGTTTTTGCCGATTTTTTCGCTCATGTATCTGAGAAGATGTTTTCCAGACCCTCACCGATTTTTTGCCAATTCCAATGTTATCAACACTGCTTGAAAGTGCATCTCCTTGTTGAAGTGTGAGCCCTTGAAATCATCTATATGTGTAGGGTTTGCACCTTATGTGCCCCACGCCCTTGGAAAATCCAAGGGCATTTTTTTCTTTTCAGTGTTATCTATTTCTATCTTACCAAGTTCATCTACTTGGTTTAAGGTAGAAATTGTTGAATGTCCTCCTTGTCGAAGAACTAAAGCGATAGTAGTTGGTTGAAGCACCATGTAGAAGATATGGTGTTTAGGCACTAGGGTGTAGAAATTTTGTAAACTTTGCGCAATTTGAAATTTCCACCTCACTTCAATGAGGTCATGAATTTATCACATAGAAATTTCAGCCTTAGGGATGAATTGAAATATTCAGAAATACGCTTGCAAATATCTCAAATTTGTCCACCACTTGTGTAGACAAGTTCAAGTAGATAAACATTGCAAAAGTACTTCAACACTAGTTTAATGCAAAAATGCTTAGGTCAATGTCATTATTGTGAAACTTAGTGTACTTTTAGTTGTTTCATTTCTCGAGTCAACTCGTGAGCTTTCTCAAGTTTGAGTCAACCTTTACTCTTCAGCCTCATTGAGTATTTCTCCAAGCTGATTCTGGCAACATGAGCTGGAAGTAAATTGTGGAGCATTGTAGACGTTGATGAAACGAGACCACAACTAGAGCAAATGAAGGAATGTAGTTTGATGACAGGGATAGAGAAGCATTAGCCACATGGTACCCCACCTGATGCATCTATTATTTCACTCTTGGTTTCCACTCCTTTAATTGCCCAAATAAACCAAGACCCTAAGTTGATTGTTACCCCAACGCCTAATAAAGGAAAAACTGTAGTTGATCCTACATCCCAACCTTCTAGACCTAGTAATGTTTAATATACCCTGTTGGCCCTTTATAAAAGAGGATCTAAATTTCAACCTCTTATTTTCCCCTTTCACTTGTGGCAAATAGAAAACTATAGACCTAATCACCATGGAGTCTATTCCCTACATTTTATCCAAGCTTACTACCAACCTAAACCCCCACTTTACTCATATATGATTTTTACAGCCAAAGGACTTTGACTCATTCCTTATTTACTCACGCTTAATTGGTATGTCTGCAGCAAATGATATTATTCCACAAGTTTAAGGGTTAGATCATCTAAGCAAGCATGAGATTTATTCAATGAATTCGTATGTGATGCCAAATGAAACAAGAGTACTTTACTGTTCTCTCTGCTAGGAAATGCGTTATGAACTCCTTTTATCACTGTTAGTGCAAGTTGTATTCTTGAGTCACATTGAGGACATTAATAATATTAAAATTTCAATTTGTATTTGAAAAATCACTTGGTATAATACCTATTTCTGAATGGTGCGTCCTCTCTTGGAGGTTATTGTTGCATATTATTGCCTCTTTTTGGACGAGGGCGACCTCTCTTGAAGAGGCTTGCATCCACATGCCTTGATATTTTCAATCATGGATCTAACTACTCCAATATTTTACTATTTGTTGACTTGTCATTGAGTTAGTTAGAAAGATAATATGTTTAATTGTACCAAGAGACTTAACTCACTCTATATAAAGAGGAGTTTCTCTCCATTTCATGGGAATCGATAATTGGAGGATTGTGGAGTGAGAGTAGTGATTGGAGATTGGAGCTTGGAGATGATGGTGTTGGGCTTCCTTGTGTATAAAATTTGAAGACTAATGAAGAAATGAGGTATTTCTGTTTTGGAGTATAGTTGTAAATCTGTTGTAGAAACTTCTTTCTTTCATTCTAATTTAAAGGTCTTGTTACGAGAACACTACTCATCTAGGAATAAGCAATGTGAGGAGTCTTTCCCTCTTTTCTTATTTGCTGTCTTATTTTTGCTTTGTTTCCTTTCTTCTATTATATCTAGTTGCTGATTGGACAATAATTTGGCTAATAAAACAACACCTTTATATTTATTTGATGTGTGGCAAAGTAATCCCTCCCAGATTTGTTTCCATGTCATAATTTCTAGCAAGCACCTGAAGGTTTAATGTATCAAACAAGTTCACTTTTACTTAGGTACAAACTAATTGATGAAGGTTTCAAACTAGATCTTTCATTAAGGGGGTGGAAGATGTCAAATTAGTCTTTCTACCTCATAGCCTACTTCAAAATAGTTGATGGTGATAAATTAGTCCATTCATTTTGCAATGTCTCTTGACTCTATTAGTTTTTAGATTGATATGCACTAGTCCCTCATCATTTCATTCCCTTGTTTCTCCTATTCCTTCCTTCCTGTTCTTTCCCATATCCCCTTTCCCATTCCCACTTCACTTCCACATACTACAACCACTTTGTTTTATCAAGGTTTACTGGTCATTTTCACTTTGAGCCTCCACTCCATAGCTTTGATAATCCTATCCTTAGGGAAGCCCCTTTTGAGTTGGAGAATAGCCAACCAAAAGAGAGAGGAAGAGCTGCTGAAGTGATAGTGGGTAGCCTTCTTAAATTGCACAAGACTAGCCCCTTGATGCTTAGGACTTTACATCATATGGAGGTGCTAATTTTTGTTGTAATAGGGGGAACCTAGAATAAATTGGATACCCAACTTAATAGAGTCGACCATGGTCGAGTATACAAAAGTGAGTGGGTTTATGAATGTCCAACTTGAATGTAGTCGAGAGAGCTTGAATGTTGAGTGGATTTATGGATACCCAACTTAATAGAGTCGACCATGGTCAAGTATACAAAAGTGAGTGGGTTTATGAATGTCCAACTTGAATACAATTGAGAGAGCTTGAATGTTGAGTGGATTTATGGATACCCAACTTGAATACAATTGAGAGTGGGTTTATGGATACATTTCGAATATAGCTCTCTTAGAGTGGGTGTATTGATGCCCAACTTGAATATAAGTTGGTGTTGTCCAAGATACAAAAGTGAGTGGGTTTATACCAGTGTTCCATGAGGACACGTCCCCCAGGGTGGGGGTCGCATCTCCCACGTTTCCAACGTCCTTGGGATGGGGGGACGATTCCCCACGTCCCCTTTTTGGGGAGACGTGGGGGGACGTGACTCCCCAAGGTGGGGGATGAGTCTCCTCGAAAGGGGGATTCCTGGGCGTCCCCCCTTGAAAAGAGAGATTCTAAACGTCCCCCCCCGAAAGGGGGACTCTTGGGTGTCCCGCCTTTAAAAGGGGGACTCCTGGGTGTCCCTCAATTTTTTTTCCTAATAATGCTTAAAAAACATAAATTTAAATTTAAAAAAGCAAAAATAAAAAAATTAAAAAACAAATATATAAATAAAAAAAAAGATAAAAGTTAAAACACAATTAATTTATTAAATTTTAAAACTAAATAATTAAAACACAATTAAATTCTAAAAGTTAAAACTTAAAACACAATTAAATTTTAAAACACAATAAATAGCTTATAAGTTATCACATGCCATTTTATAACTTATATGAGAGTGACTCTGACCCATTGATAGATAGTGACATTCCCTTTGATGGTCCTAATGGCTTCATGCAGGAGATGGATGTAGAGGATCGGTCAATGAGATTTACTCCATGATGGTCATTTAAAAATTATTTTCAATGTTCATTATTTTTTTAGTTTTAACTTTTGAGTCTTGACTCTAGATACTGATGACCTCAAACCTTGACTAGTCTCTCTTTACTATTTTAAATTTTTGAGTTTCTGTAATTCCAATTTACTATTTCAGACTTTAGTATCTACTATTTAGTATTTTGCGTATTACTAATTAATTAGATTCTAGAATGATGAATGGTGAATTTAATTTTTAAATCAATGTATCAATATTTATTATTTCACTATTTCTGTTTCATCTTTCATTTATGATTTATGAATCAATGTATTTCATTACTGAATTTGAATTTGAATTTTGAATCATTTTTAATAGTTTATATCATTTTCAAATTTTAATTTTCAATTTACTAATTTAGTAGTATTTACATGGGATGAACATTGAATTGTTATTGTTGAGATTTTGTCATTATTATTTTTAAAATTTTATATTTATATTTTTTATATTATATATGTGGCGTCCCCCATTTCCCTAAAATCCCTCAAATTTGGGGGTACTTCTACACTTCCCCCCTGTGTGTCTCCCCGCACCTGCATCCCCTTGTCCCAGAGACTTGGTGGAACATTGGTGTATACTTATAGATACCTAACTCAAAATAGAATTGGCCCTATTCACAACACCCCCTTTAATTTGAATAGACGACCTTGGAGAGAAGGCATTACATCATAGCTTCCCCCCTTAATACTAAACATGGGCCATATAGTAAAGATATAATCTCCCATAAACACCATATCTCTCACACCAACATGGTTCCACAAAGTGGTAAAGGTGGCCTTTGGGAGAGGTATAGATAAAATATCCATTGAAACATGATGGTTAGTTGAAGGTACTAAGAGTGGCACTAGTTGTCCCTAACTAACATTGAAGTGGTTGAATGTGGTACATCTGAAAAAGATCAACATCATAATGTGGAAGGAACAGATCCACTATAATAGGTTGAGACTTAATTGTGTAAGAATCATCTATAAGAATTGAGATAGATCTTGTGGACTCGTGAATAGAAACTCCATCAAATATGGCATTTGTATGAGAAGGATCACATAGGCAATAGACTAGTATATGGGCCTGTTATCCCCGATATCCAGGGATAACTAGGAGATCATGTCTCGAGGCCCACATGGTCCTAGACATGGAGTACCGAGAGCAGGAGCGACTTGAGCATGGCCCTGGAGGGCCCATCTTTCTTCTTCTCAGC
>SNQJ01S0228306.1:0-14452 GCA_010110895.2 Picea sitchensis | reverse complement strand
CATTTGGCTATTGGGCTCTTGAGCACACAATTTTGAGGGTTTTGAGAATACAAACCCTAGTGAACAACTCGGTGGTGAAAGATTCCACCCATCTTGTTCCAAACTTGGTCTTGGGGATGCAATACTCAACCCACACCATTCTACAACATTCACAGGTACCATCACCCATCCAGGAGAGCATTGGGTCGTACCATTTAGGGGTTTCCAGCAGGGGGCACATCTTTCTTTGGAGAGGAGTTCGATCCAGGTTATTGACAGGGCTTTTTGACATTCTAGCACTTGGGTATTGCTTGCAGGGCCTTGATCATTAGATCTGTTTCAGGTCCATGAGAACATCTGGACCGTTGATTTTTTCCACGTCCAGGAAGTAGTGGGAGAGTGCACGACTTGGGACATATCTGAGCCGTCAGATCTTAGCTAGAAAAACCTGACAGCCGTTGGATTTGTTAAGAGATGCATGAGGGTTAAGCCCTCGTGAACAAGGGCGAAAGTCCCGAGAGAGGAGTCGGTATCGGGAGTTCAGAATTCGGGATTCCGGGAGTCCTAATGACAAGGGATCGGCACACTCCATGGTGAAAGTCCCGATATAGATCTAGACTGTCCATCCGTGAAGGACACGTGGCGAAGATCGAGAGTCCATTGGTATTTCGGATACCGGGGATTCGAGTTGACAAAGGATTTGCGTCACTGGGGGTCGCAAGTCACGAAATCGCGAAACAACGAGGACCGTTCATCTGAGGGAGGACACGTGGATGATAATTCCTCGACCCCTCTCCGCCTTTGCAAGCAATGCACGAACAGGATCCCTTCGGAGGATCCCAGGGTCTGTAATGACCGTTTGATTTAAGAAAGAGACGCAGGCATTAATGCCACGACCCCTTCTTTTTCCCTTGCAAGAGATGAAGGAATCGGGACCATAGACCCCATGGTCCATGGAAGTGCCTGGACCGTCCATCTATAGAGCACACGTGGTCGCTGGTAAGCGCTTCGGCGTTTCGACACCCGGGAAACAAAAGGGCAAAGAACCCTTGCCTTTGCGAGTCGCGAAATTTCGATCACCGAAGCCTCGAAATGGCGTGAGGTGTGATTAAGATTGAGAAAAGCCGGGATTTGATCATGACTGTTGATCACCCCAAAAAGACCACGACCGTCGATCTTGGTTGAGGGTCGCCGCCGTCCATCGAAGGGACACATGGCTGCCGGTCGACGTTTCGGCGTTTCGGCATCCGGGAAACCAAAAGGCAAGAAACCTTGCCTTCGTGAATCACGAAATCCCGATACCCGAAATCCCGTGGACCGTTGGATCCACGCTCCTCAGAGCCGTCGATCTCTTACACGACTTTCCATATCAGAATTCAGAGATTTGAATGACGAAGAGTCTTGGAGTCGTTGCATTTCGAACTCCCGAGTACCGAAACCCCGAAAGGATCCATACCGTTGGACCAGGGGAGGCTTACGGCCGTCGATCTCCCTTTGGAGGGAAACTTTGGAGACCTCGGAAGTTTCGGGGATTTGAATGGGGAAAGGTAGAAGTCGTGTATCACGATTCCCTGAATCGCGAAAAGTCGATAATCTCTTGGCTGGCTTAAGCGCGTGGACACAGTATAGGGTCACGTAGACAAGACCCCAAGAGAGAAACTTGCCCCTCGCTAGCCCCGTTGGGGTTCGTCGTTTCGCTGTTTCAAGTTTCAGGGGTTGCAGAGTCGAGCGACTCGACGTTCCGGTAGCACTAAGTCGCGAAGTGCGAAAAGATGCTGTGCTGATTCGGACCATAGTCGTGAACTACAACCACATGGAGGTGGAAAAAGGAAAGAGCTAGCCTGTGCTAAGCCCCGTAGGACTTCGGGGATTCTGATCGTTGAGAAATCAACGAAAAAGTTTGATTTTCGTAGTGGGTATGTGACAGTTTAAGGCCTCAAACGAGCTTCAGAAGGTTTTGGACCCCAAATCTCCAAAGCAAGACTTGCCCCTAAAATGGGCCCTACAAGTCAACAAATCCAATTTTTCCACCCAAAAAGTATCAAAAGATATGACAAATTATATGATGATCCATACCAGATCATACATTCACTAGCATGCATCCACAAGCACGAGCACAAGCACTACATGTCACTTGGTAGGACATAACCTTGCTGTCAATTAGGTCTAGCCCAGGCGGTTGAGAAGAGTGTTAGCCTCCTCACTCAGGTCCAATTCCTGCAAGTGACATGTTTGAGCTCTTAATGAGTATCTTGTTGTAACGACCTTGAGCCCTATGTTGACAAAGCCTCAAGCTTTTGCAGAATCCTATTTACTCTAGGTACCATTCTCAAAATGAGGGGAAGTGCTTGATATTTTTCCCCGAGACGTGTATTTCATGGGTAATTAAAAAAAAGAAAAGGACTTAACCCTATTGGGGGCTACTATATTAGCTACCCACTTTCACCAATCCGACAAACTACCGTTGACCAAAAGTTGATTAATTTGAAGATTTCTTATTTTTTGTTTTCTTGTTCTTTTTAATTCTTGCAATATACACAATGACAGGCTTATTGTTTGCGACAATTGAGTTCTTTGAAGATGCAAGGTCTTGTTTTTCTTTTTGTATTTCCATCTTTAGCTTCTTCTAATGTGGATAAATGGTTTTCCTCTTCTAGGAGTTGTTCTTAATAATTTCCTTCTTTAGAAGTTTCTTTCAAGTTTGCACCTTCTTTCTCCTCTTTGTTGTTTAAGAATGAGTTTGGACAAGTCTCTACTTGCAAAAAAGGTTTATCTCCAACTTTCGGCTCGCTGGGATTACTTCCTTTTGAAACTTGACTTGTATTGGGGGGGGGTTACTTTCTTAGGTTGGTTCTTAAACCAGTGTGTCTTTTCTTTCTTCCTGTTCCTCTTTGCTCCTTGAAAACCATCTCGACTCTAGACTTAGAAGGGTGGATTATTCTCTTGCCTTTCTCTTAGAGGAGGGACCCTTTTTGGACAGGTTGCTATGAGGTAGCTTGTCTCTTTGCAAACCTTGCTTCCGAAGGTTGTATTTTCATAATCCAATCTGTAGGGCTAAGAGGATCCTTCAAAATATAGGATGATCCTATTAGGTAGGTCCTTACCTAAGTTCAGTTCAATGCAAATCTTGGTGAATATAAATATTTGATTCTTCTCAAAACTTCTATCCTAGGAGATGTAACTTCCTATGGAGTGTTCAATTTTTTCCAAGACACCCTCAACCTAGAAGTGGAGGGAAGGTCTGGGAGACACATCAAGACTAGTGTTGAGGTGAGTGTCATAGTCTTTGGATTGAAATCAGAACACTAGTGGCTCCAAAACAAGTCGACTCTACCCCAAAAACAGGGTCAACTTTGTAGAATGTGTTTTCTCTCTTCTAGACTTTCAAGAGTCATAAATTAATGTTTTGTGCATAAACTTAATTGAAATTTTGCAGTTTGACTCAAACTTAACTAGTCTTCCAAGGATTTATAATTTGGTCACTATCCATTAAACCTACATATTGAAGATTTTTCTTAAATCTCTTGGGAATTTGTTTGAGCAAAAACATTCTTTAAATAAGGGATTATCTTCAAGTTTCTACTAGAAAAATCCCTACAATTGACCTCCTTGATGTCTAGGGTCATGAGGGTCCATTGAACTAAAAACTTTTGTTGCTCCAAACCTTGGGGCCTTATGTTTAGATTTGATTTAGGACCCTTAATTGTTGGATGATTGGTGCTAGAGGAGGGGTATGTTGTTAAAGACGATGAGGTTTGCATGCACCTTGCAGAGTGTCAATGCTAATATCAAGAAAAGCTTGTTTGAACCTTTGTCTTTAAAAGACTGTGGGTTCAAAGGCTTGACTTTGCTATAATGGATGAATGACCCTACCTTTATGGTGGATTTAAAGATGCTTCAATATTAGAGCACTTGACAATTGAAAACTTCTTGGTGGAATAGGGGGATGCTGCCAAACAAGTTAAGGGCAAACTCTCTTGTGAAGGAGAGAGTATACTATCAAGCAAGTTATTTGGAGCTGTTGATGAGGTAATTTTCACACTCTCACCAGGAGATGGAAGTGCCCGTTGAGGTTGTTGGATGAAAGTGATAGAAGCACGAATTAGTTCAACTATAGAAGGTGGTGGCTTTGGTGGAACCCTAGCTGTCAAGCGAAGGAACTCTTGTTATTCTTGTTCCAAAGAAAATTCTCTCACAAGTCTTAGTGGTGGATTTATTTTGTATAAATCTAATCAAATAGGTATTGTTCTTAAGTATCCCTCCCATGAGTTTTGAACTCTTGGAAGCCATTCTAGTACTAAGACTTTGCCACTAGGGAAATGGCTTGGGGGTGGAGCTTGTCTACTTTGATAGACCCTAAATTCATTTTACGCTAGTCATTTTAGCAGTTTAAGCAATCGCAAATTAAGCATCAACAAGTTCTTTCTAAACATAAATTCTGGTTTCTAGAGCCTTAATGTTAAAACACATCCACATAACATAGATGATATGTTTTAAGGTTGATTTTAGTCTTAAAGAGATTGTTTTTTCCATTGAGCACTTTTACCTTATAGAAGTCGGATCCTCGTTGTTTAGTCTTATAATAATGCTTGCATTTTTTTTTGGGTTGAATGGCATTTTCATATTTGTGATACAATACCTATAGTTTGTTGCATTGTTGAAAACATCGACATAAACAAATTTTTTTCAACGGTTTGGAAACATTGGCATTGGAAAAATCGGTAAAAATCGACAAACTGTGATAGGCAATAAAAAATACAAAATAAATTCATTTTTTTCAATTTTTTAAAAATATAAACCAATAAACATCAAATAAGCACATTGGCACATAAATATGGAAAAATAACCAATCTCTCTCTCTCTCTCTCTCTCTATATATATATATATATATATATATAGTGGATACCAAATGATAAATCAAATTTCAAACATCAATAGTTGACACTGAATCCTAATAGTTGTCCATTCAAGACTAAGAGATACAAATTACATCATATATATAATAATGTATTTCATCATTATGAGTTATCTACAATTATTAATCTAGAAGCTAGTTATTGATTCCGTATACCCCTTTTATGGGCAAAGGAATGGTGCGTCCTCTCATAGAAGAAGCCCTGTGGCTAGAGACGCAGGACCATTGGTGGGTGTCTCACTCTATGTAGAAAGTGGTGTTGAGATTGGCACATCAACCTCCTCATTATTAGTGCCCTCCTCTTCCCTGCCCATGTTCCTCATGTAATCACTCAAGTGCTCTTGGTGCTCTTGATTTAGTGTCAATCCCATACCCTTGTATTGGAGTCACTTGGGAGTGTAGTTCTAGAGTGGGAGCACTCCTAAAACCTATGCTTCCAATACCCTAATTATGATAAGTCACCCTTTTACCAAAAGGCATGACTTATCACATTTTGTATGTATTTATACAGACTCCATTGTAATTGTGTCGATCATCAAATCAATTCAATATCAAATATGTATTTCATATATATCTTTGTGTGCCTTCATTCTGCACTTTGTGTGCAAAATATGGATTTATGACCCATTCAGTTCATAACATTGGGTCAGTTTGTAATAATATGATTTTAATACAATTTTGTTCATGTAAAAAATAAGTTTGTGGACCATATAATAGAGTTGAAATCAATATCCAATAAATGGTGCCACAAGAGAAATTGTTGCTCAGATTTTAATATTTAAAAAAGTCTATTAGTGATGTATAATAGGATGAATAAACTTTTGTTCTGTATTTCCCCAATTATTACTCAATGATCTAAGTCACCAGACACGTCCAAAACCTCTGCATGTCGCGTATCCTACGTGTCGGACACCACACGTTGAGAATATGCGCTTGTCACGTGTCCTGTTCACAGGACACATGCCCTCAGCGTGTCCTGAAAATAGGACATGTGTCTAGCACAGAAAAGGACCCGGGCCCATGTTTTCTCATGCAAGATGCAACTGTGAGATGTTTCGGTGTGAAACTGAGGGTTATTTTGCCTTACTAATGCTATTTAAAGAGGTCCCCACCCCCTGCATTTCACCCACCCTTTAATGGTAATATTTCTCTTTTATCTTTCATTTTCATACTTTTACTTAAATTTTTAACATTACCATTAATTGTTTCAGGATGTTTGAGAGTGGTTTCAACCTCATTGGACTTCATATGGAGAAAGTAGAATTTTAGGCCCCATTCAAAATTCGACAGATTTAACAATTTTCAGGATTTCAAGATTGGCAGGATTGCAATGTTCACTGGATTCTATCATGTATGAGGGTATGGAGCTGGCATTTAATCAAGGGCACCAAGCCCTTTATGTACCTCGATGTTGGTGGCATTGATTGTTGAACTCTTCTGTTACGACCCTAGTAAAAATGTACCCTTCACTCAAGTATAAAATCTTCTGTTGAACTCTTCTCTTTGTCATCATGTCAGGGGACTTAGTGGTGTATGTGCACACCAACCTCCGTCTTATTTATAGGCAGAGAGAAGAGTGGTTGAAGGGAAATAAAAAGATGTGGGAGGTGTTTCCTAATGATATGGGTTTGGACAACAGTGTTGAGTTGGCATTAGCCAACTTGGATCTTAATGAACTGGTGCTAGAGCCGGTCACTTTTGATAATGGTGATCCTCTTGAGGGGTCATCCTCCACATCAATAGATGCACAGATTGCATTGGATATAGAGGAGGAGGATGGAGGAGAGAGCAGTGGTAGTGATGTTGATCTTGATGATTATGACTTTAAAGACTACTGATAGTCACGACTCATGAGCTATGAGATTCTTCCATTTATGGTTCTAGTATCTACCCTATGGGTATTTTGTATTTTCCATTGGCATTTCCACCTATAGTATCAGACTTCAGTGACTCTAACTCAATAATCTATCTACATTGTAATACATTTTGATTTTAATGACTTAATGAGATTGAGAATGCTGCAGCTTATGGGTCTAATTTCTTGTGTGTTCAGTGTTTATCATTTGATCATCATTGATGTTACAATGTATTATGTTACATGTCTTGTATAATGTAAATCTTCTAGTTTCTAACAAAATATGAATGTTTATGTCTATATTTCATTTTCATATGTGTAATTTTCATTTTTTTTTTCATATATATATATATAAACGTGTCCTCTATGCCTTGTTTCCGGGGTCACCGTGTCACGTGTCAGACACTCGTATTTCTGTGTCCTCCATGTCATCGTGTTAGGTGACTTAGTTACTCATATATCGGCTAATGATGTCAATGTTTTCATAGACAATCGTTCTAAACTTTACTACATTATTTAATTTTCTTGCCCACCAAATCTTAACAAACAATAACAGCCCTAGGAAATCCCAGTATCACAAGGATGATCTTCTTAAAGTTCTACAGATTGCAGATGTATAGTTTTGATGAAGTTGTAAACAAATGATGAAATATTCATATTTCTAAATTTTCTATCTCAACAACATTCATAAGTTTGCATCTCTATATGGTGAATAGCTTGTAATATTGATTTTGAAATTTATTTGTTTCCATTGATATATGTACAATGTATATTGCTACTAAGCTATAAGCATCTCTAAGGAGATCAACTTCAAAGTCAATGATGTCATTTATTTAACTAATATTGCTGGTTATGGCTTCCAACAAAAACCAAAGTCAGAGAAATGACCCAAAAACAATCAAATTTCAGGCATATATTGGCCTTTATTTCCAGCCTTGGTGATTTTTGGTGATATTTACCTGAAACATCATGATTGTTATGAAAATTTGTGATACAATTTTTTTATTAAAAATCTTGATTTTTTTCCAGGCAATTTCTCGTTTTCTGTTTGGAATCACTATTTTCACAATTTTTTTATCTATGGTTTGCAGTTTCAAACATTTGGCAAGTTAATGGGTCGCTTCACTTTCATACAGCTGTCATGTCCAAATACATCATGTAGTTGTTGTGATTGTGTGTTGTAACTTGCTTTTATCAATATGTCTTTCAGCGGTGGTAGTGTAATTTGTAATATGTTGATTTTTTGCCCTTTTCAAACAATTTGCATCTGTTATTTCGATGGCATCTTGTAGATTTGTATTCTCCTTATCAATTGAAACACATATTAGATAGATTGCAGTAATAAACATTTTAGAACTGCAAAAAGAATGTGGATTTGTATGCCATGCATTGCCTTTACCATTTTCTGCTTCTAATTTTTTTGATTTGATACGGGTGTTACCGATGAGAAGTTTCCTTTTGAAGTACATATACCTGTTTTTAAATCTCTTCGACCTGATGGAAAAAATATGTAGACACTGAGTTGGCTATTGCTATTGCCTTGTGCTATGAAAACCCTATGTTCAGAAAAACTAAGGTGTTATATTTTTTGGAAATTCAGATGACCATGGTGGAAATAAAAAATAGAGAATCTGTGGCAACAGACTTTATGCCAGTCCTCCGTTCTGGATTCTGGTCTGATATAGGAGGTCGTGAAAACATGGAAGATGCACATGTATGCATTGCTGATCTTGCCAAAACATATGGCCAGAGTTCCTTTAGTCGTCAATGTCCTGTTGCCTTCTATGGGGTAAGTTTTGCTTCCTATCATACATGTTTCTAATCTTATTCAAAGTTATCCAGTTGCAGATATTTTTAATCCTACCATGCATATGACTGGTTTTGTTGGCAGGCTATTTGATATTGGACCATTCTTTTGTCCTCTTGTTTTTTGTTTTGTTAAATTTTCTTCTAACTCAGGGTCTTCTCAATTACTTTTCACTGTTCAGAAATAGAAATGCAAGAAGTCAGGTGGATTTGAATGAAAACTCAAGAAGCTATTTCTGGATATCCCTTTCTGTGGATCTGCTTAAATTATGTCACGGGTTTGATTTTGATTTGCTTAAAATATGTCATGTGCCAAAATATAAGTTTGGAAACTGAGTATTTATTCTTGCCCCATCCATAACATCCATTATCTATTCTCTCCTGGTTTTCACCTCTAGCCTCTCTTCAATTCTGTCTCACATTTTCTGTTTATGACTGTGCTCAGCTCACATGCCTTATGACTGTTCTAAGCTCACAGGCCTTATGTCTGTTGTTGTCACATGATTGTCTCCATCCTTGCACGTACTACACAAGCATAATGATAGTCAATGGTTGTTCATGCTATCACCTTCATCCTTCAAAAAGCTATAGAATTCATGTTGGCATTCTTTCAATGTTGAGATCCATGATATTATATGCTATCAGAACTTTAATCAGATCAGGTGGTGGTATATTCATATGCAGCAATTAGTGCTGCAGTACAAACACCCGATTATAGCTTCCTCTTTGTAAGTGAACACCCATACAAGTGCTATTTCCTGTAGCATAAAGAGCCTCTTAAGAAGTCAACAATGCTGAGTGCATTTTCCCAACTTCATGCACCATGGAATCCACGTATTCTTTTTTTGTTTGCATTTTATTTGTCTGCTCAGAAACTTCCCTAACATCAATAACTGTCCTTCCCTTTCCATGTTGCCAGTTTGCTTTCCCTCCCTTTTGACATTATTATCCATAACTGTCAAACTAGATATAACAAGGGCATGGAGTAGGAAAATAAGCAGAATGGACATTAGAAATAATTAACAAAAGGTCTAGAATATCCTAATAATATTTTTTATAACATATTATTAATAATTCCCAAAGGTGCCCACTGGACTTAAAACCATAACCACCTGTTCCTAACACTATCTGCCTATTGTCTTCTTTATTGAAATCTAAAGGACACCAAATTTATTTAACTGTCCAGATTACCTATCAGTCACTATCCACCGAGCTTTATTGTTTTGTTTATTAAAATCGGAAGGACACCAAATATATTTAACATTCCAGATCACCTAGCAATCCAACCTGATGCAAAATGACCAATATCAAAAGCATTAACGTTGTGGACACGGATGTGCGTGTAGATGATCTTACCAAAGAGATGCAATGAATGTATTGTTGAAAAACTGATGCATGTAGGTAAATTTAAAAAAATTACATCATACAACAAACATACCAATACATCTGCATATATGAAGATCACTGAGAGAACATAAGTATACCCTAGGAAACCCTTTTGGGGTAGAAAACCCAGCCAAAACTTCTCTTTAGATTCTTCAACAAAGTACAATACCAGTACAAGACTTTAGAGTAACTAGCTAGGACTCAGAGGGCTGAAAAAATACCTCTGTTTCAACACTTACAAACTTCACAAATAGCTGAACTAACACTTACAGTAACAGCTTGACAAAATCACCAAAATATAACTGACTTTCCTTCTTGCTATAGCCGACTTATGGCAGCTTTAACACAATATTTGTAGCAGCCTTATATCAGCAAGGAACAGCATAAGACTTCAGCAAAAATAGAGTGCTTGTATCAGCAGTATACTTCAACAACTAGCTGTAATATACCAGCAGAAGACTCCAACAACTAGCAGCCATATACCAACAGAAGATTCCAGTAGATATCAGTCATATACCAGCAAAATATTTCAGCAAATAGATGCCTTGCCTCAGCAAAAGACTCAGCAAAATGAAGGTATCCAAATGTTAAGTGAATGCCCCTTTTTATAGGTTGGTTTGGATGCCATAAGCAGCCCCCTATGAATGTATGACAGTTGTATAACAGCTGTCATACCTGCCCTCCTTTGGCTGCCAAGAGTCACCTTCTAATGTTCCTAGGAGCCACCTCCTAAAGCTCCCAAGAGCCACCGCCTAATGCTCCCAAAGGTCACTTCCTTTGTCTCTTCTAGAGGCTGCCCTAAATTGCTGTCTTAGGATTGTATGACAATTGTATAACAGCTGTCATACCACCACCCTAAGCAGCCCCCCTAAGCTGGCCACTCCAACCGCCCTAAGCAGCCCTCTTATGCAGCCTCCCTATGCTAGCCACTACAACCGCCCTAAGCATACCTCTTAGATGTGCTATGAGGTTGACACATGGCATATGGTTGTCTTGGCATAAGGTGACACTTGTCATGTGTTTGATGCTTGACATAAAGTTAACACTATATCAAAACTTTATTTACATGGTTAGTTACAATAGGGAAAATAACTTCCAAAGCTATATAATTCAACACTCCCTCTTAGCAAGGAAGGTATTTTCCTAGTACCAACTGTTACATCCATTTGTCTTTACTTGGATATTGACTTGTTGATCCATGTAGAATCTATTCATCAAGAGAAGTTTTGTATCCATAGCTAGCATTTGCATCAGTAGCATCTCTGGTGAGCACACTGATGTCATTACAGGATTTTTATTCACCCAGTGCACCAAGAACTGTTTGTGCAGTTCACCAAGAACTGTCCTACTAGCCATATGCTAGAGGAAGCTATACAGTTCACCAAGAACTGTCAATTCACCAAGAATTGTCTTACTCAGTGCCAGTCCTTTTTCATACTGGATGAGTAATCTTAGAGCTAGTCCTTTTTCATACTGGATAAGAATAAAATAGAATAGCCCACATCCTACCTGTAAATGACTTGCCCCGCTATTGTCACCGGAATCCCATATGCAACTCCTTACTCCCTCTTATGAGGGACCAGTCCAAGTTTGTCTCTGAAATACTCAAACTTCACCTTTGGTAGAGGTTTGGTTAGCACATTTGCAACCTGCTCATTGGTAGCCACATAATGAAGCTTCACTGCTCCCTTTTCTACCACATCACAGATAAAATGATACTTGATTCCAATATGCTTTGATTTGTCATGAAACACGGGGTTCACTGACAACTTTATGCAACTCTGATTGTCACAACAGATACTAGTAGCATCTAACTCAATATCAAATAATCTTGAAAGTAATTTCCGTAGCCATACAACTTCAGTACATGCTAAACATGCTGCCATATATTTTGCCTCAGTTGTACTGAGCACAACACTGGTTTGCTTCCTGCTAAACCATGAGATCATACCCGATCCCAAACTAAAACAACATTCTGGTGTACTCTTACGATCTGTGACACTACCAGTCCAATCTGAATCAGAGTATCCCTGTAGTCTGAACTCACAATCTACATCATACTTGATACCATACTCAATGGTACCTTTCAAGTATCTCATCACATGTTTTGCTGTGATCAAATGAACATGTCTGGGTTCAACCATATACTGACTTAAAGTGTTTATAGAAAAACATATGTCTGGCCTTGTGTTCGTTAAATACATTAACGAACCAATCATTTTCCTATACAAAGTGGCATCCACTATCTCTGTTGAAGTATCACATAATAACTTTGGATTTGTTGTCATGGATTTACAATCCATCATTCCAAATCTCTTTAGAATTTCCACAACATATTTTCCTTGATTAAGACAAATCTCACTTGGATTCTGCCACACTTCCAAACCTAGGAAATAGTGCATCTGACCCGGATCTTTCATTTCGAATTATGAAACAAGCTTCTTCTTGCAATCAATGATGAGCTTTTCATTTCCTGTTAGAAACAAATCATCCACATATAATAGTAAGATCACCTGATCATCACTCTCAATCTTTTTGTATCCAAGGGCATATACTCTATATGCCTTTGATGTTTCGCTGTATTTGACAAATATACCCTTCTTACTTGAAGGATCCAACTTTGTCCTTTTGTTCTTGGGAATATGAATATACACTGGACAACCAAATATCCTTAGATGACTCACGGTTAACCTCTGGAACTTCTCCAGAAAACACTTCTTCTGGAGTTTTATTTTCAAGAACTTTATGAGGACTTCTGTTCTGTACATATACAACAGTCCTTGCTGCTTCTGCCCAAAGGTACATTGATAAGTATTGATCATGAATCATGGCTTTAACTGCTTCCATAACTGATCGGTTCTTTCTTTCTGCAACACCATTTTGCTGAGGATTGTATGGAGTAGAAAGCTCCCTCTTAATCCCAACTTCTCTATAGAATTCCTTGAATTCACCAGATTTGAATTCTCCTTTGTTATCGGATCTTAAAACCTTTATTTTTCTCTCAGAAAGATTTTTAACAAGAGCTTTAAATTCCTTAAACTTACTAAAGACTTCCTCTTTATTCTTTAAGAAACAAATCCAAGTTTTGCCAGAAAAGTCACCAATAAAAGAAACATAGTAAACATACCTGTTGAGTGAAGTGGCTGACATGGTCCACACACATCTGAATGAATTAGATCCATAACTCCTTTTGCTTTACTGTCACTGCGACTGCTTGGAAAAGGATTTTTCACGTTCTTTCCTTGTGCACATCCTTTGCACACACCATCATGGAACGCTTGAATTTTTGGAATACCTTTCACCATCTTGCTGACAATTGGTAAGGCTTTATAATGAATATGAGCGAACCTTCTATGCCACAGTTCACATGGGTTTATAGTACTGTGTACTAAGGCTTGATCTGCCTTTCCTTTTAACTTGTATAACCCATCTGCATGTATACCAATTATAACAACATCATCAATATTCTTTCCTCTCGGCCATTTAAGAACTTGGCAATCGACAAAAGCTACTCAGAATCCTTTCTATTCCAATCTTGAAATAGATAGGAGGTTCTTTTGCAGACCAGGTACATATAAAACAGTTTCCATTTTCAAATGTTTTCTTGAATCTAAGTTGTAAAAAGCATTCCCTATGCCCTTAATAGGATAGGAAGAGTTATCACCCAGTCTCACCTGATGAGAAGAATCTTTCTTAGTCAGATTTGAAAGAGAGTCTTTAAAACCAGTGATGTGCCTGGAGGCACCACTATCCACAAGCCATGTTTCATCATCATAATTTACTGAATTAGTAAGAGCTGCCACCAAAACATACTCTTCATCTAAATCTTCTTTTCTTTCTCTCTTGAAAATAGGTTCATCATCTTCAACAATATGAGCATGATGTCTTTTGTTTTTCCTCTTTTCTTTGACCTCTTTTATGAGAGGACAATCTCTGGCAAGATGTCCCAGCTTTTCACAACATAAACATTTGAGTTTAGAATAGTCTCTCTTACCTTTCTCGAATCCCTGAAACTTCTTCTGTGGAGGATGATTTTCCTTCTTTTTCTTTCCTTTCCTGAAATGGGCTGCAAGAGCTTGATCTTCATCATCACTTAGCTTTTCTTCTCTTGCTCCCAGTGTTGCTTCTTCTTGGACACAATCTTCCCACAGTCTGCTAAACTTTGTTAACTTACTTCTTGAACAAATTCCTCTTATGAAAGAGTCCCATGACATCCGAAGTCCATTCAGAGTAGTCATTACTAACTCAACTTCTTCAACTGAGTCACCGATAGCTATAATCTGTTCATTAATCTGAGAAATTCTTGTAAAGAAGGCATGAATAGATTCATACTTCTGCATCTTTACATTTTTGAGTTGAGTCCTCAAGGCTATCTTCCTGTTTATGTTCCTTCCTTCATATAGACGAGATAGAGCATCAAACATCTCTTTGGGAGTCTTCAAGGATGATACATGAGGAATAAGATGGTCTTTTATAGAATCTGCAATTATTCTCTTTGCCCTTATTAGATT
>SNQJ01S0228305.1:0-14452 GCA_010110895.2 Picea sitchensis | reverse complement strand
AACAATGATGGTGGTGAAAATCATTTGGGGATTCAAATTAGCCGAGTGCCAACCCTCATCGGTGTCAGCTGATGAAATGATTCTTTCCTATGAATAAACCTCGGGAAGGATTTTTCCAAAGACTGATCCATTCGGTTTTCGGTAGAAAGAAGTGATAGTAAGTGTCGTGCAAAGGGAAGAGTGACACCGCCGACCTTCAACCTCGATACGTTGACACGAGCGAAGTCCCAAGTAAGATACTTACCTACCAACGAATGCCTTTTATAATTAATTATTTTTTATGGCCCAGGGTTGATAATGCCACGTAAGCATCAATTGACATTGTACATATCACAAGAAGAAACTTATCAACAAAAACCTTGGTACAACAATAACGATTGCAAGATTTAATAATGTGTGTGAACTAATAATTTGTGATAATAAACACGGATTAACTGTCTATAAGAAAGCTTAATACATTCAAAATACTTCCAATATTTAATATTAAGGGCTCCTGCCAAGTTCATATTACATACAACTAATCCACGCCACGACCAACCATCCCAGTAGCAATAAAATCAAGAATACCTTTACAACAAAAGAACAAAATTGGAAAAGTTTCCCAGAGCAACACCCAGGAGGATATAAGACGCAGGATCACCCATTATGTCTTTCCCACATATGAAATTTTCCCCAGGCCACTACTGGCACCTCTCACTATGTTCCTTTCCTCCGTCGCATGTTGTGCCTCACACAGCTGCACAATTGTATCATGGGCTTCCCGGAGCCGTCTATGAAGCCAAACTGTGTTTCCTGCGTGACCCTGCGATGACGGTATCCCCTGGTCTTTCGCCGCCAACTGATGTCGTAGCTCTCTATTTTCTTGGTAGAGCTTGGCTATTGCAAGTTTAGCCCACTCTAACTATTGAACGAGAATCTCTACGCGAGGACCAGGTGCTTTTCCCCTTCCCTTTTGACTCTCGTCTCCTCTGTCGATAATCCCAAATGGCTTCGACAAGTGAGGAAGTTCCACAAACTCCTCAACAATTGGACGTGCGCTCATCTCAGCTGAAAGGCGGGTTTCCTCCCATTTGGTCATATCCTTTATAGGCACCCCTCTTCTCCGTGGTTTTGGCTCCTGAGAAGGTGCATTTAGAAACATACCTTCCTAAGACACACCCTTTTCATATTAAATCTCCATTGAGGATGCTGACACCATCTCTTAGCCAAAACCTGCAACTCCTATTAGGCTTTCAAAGACATGGGAAGCTGACCAAAAGGAATCCCATGCATGTTGGGGCTCAAACCTAGCACTACAACTACCCCATGGACTCTGTCCCATGTTTAGAGGAGATCCCATTATGTAGCAGTGTAGCAGTCTATAGGTCATGGAGGACGTCCACGTAGAACTTCACCAAGATGAATTTTCCAGAATGTAATTCCAGAGAGTATAAGCTCGACATAAGCGTAAAATTTCCCACAGAACTCCTGGAATTTATAGAAAAAATGAAGGAGCGAAACATAGTGTGTCTATGCAACACTCGCACATCATGAAATGGTGTTTAAGTATTCGACGCACCACAGTTGTTTGATGAATGCAATCTAGAGAATGTAAACGTCATCGATTGAAGTTACAGAGAACGTCTGGTACGATCCTTCTGATCTTTCTCCAAACCTCCATTATTTAACGAATGATGTTTTACATGCTTGATAATACGGATTCTGGAGGCATTTAACAACTTTCCTTTTATTGTGTCTGACCTTTTTGGGGAGTATGTGTGCACACGCTCACCTTCGACATCTCTTTTCAGCACCAAAGGTCAAATAATTACTATGATGATTTAAAATGCTCACGGATGTCGTACTTGATTTTCCACTCCATGATACGCTAACATAATTCATCTTAACCAAAAGGAGCGATGGCTTCGGCTAAGTCATCACAGGTCATTCTAAGGAGTGACTAAGATCAAGTAAGTATTAAATGACTGAGATTAGCAGGCTACACAGGTACGCATTAGTCTTTTCAATTTATTTATGTCTTATCATAAGTTTCTCAAATCACTAAACGTCTTATGTCTTGATTGCAGGAAAGAATACTCCCCGATTAGCCGAACGAATCCTATTTGGTGGCCTCATTAAAGGACTCAAAAGGAACGTTGAAGTTGAATCATCGACGCAATGAAGGATTCTAGTTTATCCGAGAGCCATGCTCCCGATCAGTTTATCGACTCAAGTGACATGTTCGAGATACATACCGAAAGAAACTTGCTATAGGCCGAAGAATGAGCAAAGACACTGATGCAATGCCAAGGCAAGTACAACAACTGGCGGGACACCCGATTAGAGCTCGAGCCATGCTGCAATAGCTGAATGCCAGTTTGGAAAAGTATTGAACGCATGTAGTAGATATCAGAGGAGTATGCAACTCCAATAGAACAACATGGATTCTCATCAGCTCAAACCTATGAAGGTCTTTTCATCAGTTGGTCTAGATATGAAATAAGTCACCCATTTCAAGAGACATCTCAAGTGGACTGTTGAAAGAAACTATTGGGTGACCACGCCACATGCTAATTTTTGGTTGGCTTGAACCATGTTTAGCCGTTAATTTCGGTTGAATTTTATATTATAAACAGAGACATCAACCGTCTAGTAGGGGGTCGATGGTTGTTGTAAGAACTCTTCTTTTTTGGCTGTTGATAATTATTTTGAGATTGGTGTGAATTGAGAAGTCCTTCTGGACCAAAGACAAGTTATTTTCATCAGATGTATGTGATTAGAGTTGGAGAATAATTACTTCCTTTCATGTTCCATGAATGATACAGTAAATGAGTAAGAGTAATTAATTATGTTGTCAAGTTATCTGGTGCAATGTCTTGATGTTCTTTGCTTTAATGATGAATATAAATCGTTGTGTTGTTCTGTGATGAATGTTATGGTAGATGAATTATTTTTCTTACCATCATCTTGATTACGTATGTGTTTTCTTTTGTTTATTAGTTTTCTCAGACAGTAGTTGGATGCTCATTTGGTTAATGTATTAGTACTAGGCCCTATGGCATAGAATCATTGTCTGCATGTTTGAGCAGCGGGTTATCCCAATCTTGACCTCTTCCCACCAGTTAAAACTTTTGTCCTGTTATTTGTCAAGTTATCTTATACTGGCTTGCATCTCTCATACCAACCCCACCCAAGAGAAATACGAAAAAATAATTGTCCTAGCTGAAGGAAGAGCCTTCACCAGAAAACACAAATCCCATCGATATTCTGGCCAGATCATAAGATCTGGAGAACCATTCCACTCCAAACGCTGCAGAGTCTAATTGGGCCTCAGTGGTGGGTTTGGTTCCTGCTGTTGAAACAGGGGATTTAGGCCCCATCAACACATACCAAGAAAACAAAAAAACCAATGAAAGAGGTAATAATCATTGGAAAGTGAATTATTTTATGTCTCAAGCTATAAAGAATCACTAGGAATGCTTCCAAACAATACAAAAAAAAATCACAATGTGGTTGTATGCAACAATATATTTTGTAATCGAGGTTAAAAAAATGAGTCATTTGGATCCCAAAATGGATTTTTCTACCGTGTTCAAAATAAATGGGTTGCTAAGAGTTCAAAAACACATTTGTGGACCATATTTAAAACAAATAGGCTGCTAAGAGCTCAAAAATGGATTTGGTGCCTATGCGGGTATATAGAAATGTCCCATTGCTTGAGAGGATGAAATGGGAATGAAAGGATCTCTCCTATACACAAGAACCATTACCTAAATGCTACCAAAATCCAAATAATGTAGTAGCACACTTTTGGCACGTGAATATACGCTAGCATTCAGAGAGGAAAAAAACAACAATTATTAAACACATTAAAATAAAAACATATAGAAGAGTACAAGAACAATAAATAACAATTGATCCTAGAAACCCAACTTGGGAAAACCATTTTGGAATGGTGACGCTCAATCTTTATTAATTGGAAATTTACAAAGGTCTTTATAGAGTATTTGGCTCTCTCTTAGCCTTTAGAAATTTGCTTATAGGGAAAAATAAATGCTATATGAATCTTGGAAGAGGAACCCCTTCCAGTTTGTTGTGTAATATGATATAGGAAATGTAGGGATCTGTCAGGGTAGACAGAAGGCCAGGCATCCCTACCCTTTCATTTTCCCCTTTCTTTCTCTTGTTGGTAGCATTCTTGTCTGGGTTCCCATTTTTTTTCTTTTGTTAATTATTTGGATCTTACATTAGAAACTCAAAGTTCCTTGTGGCGAGTGGGTAGTTGACTAAGTCAATGACTGGCCATCATGTTAACAATTGCAACCTATTACTCCATCTACTTCCCTAGCTTTGAACTACTTTTATCCATCCTATTCCTCCATAGTGATACCACTAACTCTTCTATTGTAACCTCTTAAATATCTTTCGTAACTTCTTCAATGGATTCCATAGAAACATCTTATGCATCCTCTTCAACCAATTCTATAGCAACAACTTCCATAGCCTCTTCAATGGTTGTCATAGAAACAACATGTGTAGCCTATGTAGCCTCTTCTTTTGCTAATTATTTTTCTTAACCATTCATGTTTGTTTCGAATCCATTTTGGATCAACATATGATTAGATCATTGATATATTTACAAATCCATTAATACAAGATAAGTTTTTGAAACTTTAGGCTATGTTTGTGCTCCAAGAAGGGGGGTGTATAGAGATAATTTCACCTCTTAGATCTCCATAGAGTCCTTCTAACAAGGGAGATGTTGGAAATAGGTTCATATCACCTTTGGATCTTCTTGACACAGTTAGTTAGTCAATAGTTGAAGGTTGACTTGGGATTCAAATAGAGAGAGAGCAGTAGGGATATATAGACAGTACCTGAACCTTGTACTTACGGAAAAGTATCAGCCTGATTTGGAAATCTAGAAAATTTGCACAAACTTTCAATCTATCGAGTCCACCTATGTGACTGATGTGAATGTTATGTTTTTCAAAAGGTAAATTATGCCAACTACGAGATGTGATACCTATTGTACATCCTACACTAAACATACTCTAACAATATTCAAGGTTGAGAGAAGGAGTTATATGACGGTTGACCCCTGCAGGCCATAGTAAACCTTCAACCCGTTGCCATTAATTAGTCCCTTGAGAAGTTGTAATTGTAAGGTTTCCATCTTGGCAACACTTGCATCACTTATGTAGACTAGCTGGAAAGGACCCAACCAATGCATGTGTAGCTTTCCAGGATGGTGTAAATATTTGTTGTCATATAATAATACTAAAGATCCAATATGGAGAATTTTCTAGCGTAGGTTATGGTCGTTCCATGCCTTCTGCCTTTCCTTTTCAACCATATGTCTGAAACTGACCATCATTCAGTCTTCCTCTAATTCCATTAGCTCATCTAACATGTGTTGAAGGGACTGATAATTGGTCATTTGGGTTGCTAGGGAGACCTAGAGGCTAGGAACAACAAATTCTAGTGGCATGACTACTTCTTTTCCATAGAGAAATCTAAATGGTGTGTGATTTTTCAACCTTTTACATGATTTTCAATAATCCCATATGATTGTGTGGATGCACTGATCTGAGTCATCACGCTACACATTACAAACTTTTGTTAAAGCATGCTCTTAAATTTTATTAAAATCGTCAATCGTACCATTGGCTTGAGGGTGATAGGGTGTTCTCTTTTGGTGATGGATCATGAGATCACGAGTGAGTTGTTGAATGGTATCATTCAAAAAATGTGACCCCTATTCGCTCATCAACACCCTTCGACAGTCGGATATGGTGATGACATTCTAAAAAATGAAGCGCATCGTTATTTTTTCTATACAATCTTTGACTAATGTTACTTCGGCCCATCTCATGAGGTATTCAATAGTGGTAATAATGTAGCGTGGCCATGTGATACATGCGGGAGGATTGATGGGTCCAAAAAAATCCATTTCCCATTTGTCGAAGGGCTCTAGTGCAGTCACAAAAAATAAAGGAAGCTCGTCTCTTTGGTAGGGTTTTTCATCACGTTGACATATGTCGCACCATTTGTAGTAGTCTTTAGTTTATAAAAAGAGGGAGGGACACCAAATCTTTGCGCGTAGTAGCCTTACCGACATTTTGGCCTCCAACAATACCTTCATGTGCTTCGTACAGGATGGAGTCTCATTCATGTTCTAGAGCACATTGACATAGGATGCCATTTGTGTCCAACTTATACAATTGTCCAGAAATCAAATAATAATTGACACTATGGGTCACCAGTTGACAATGTTGCACCGAGGTATAGCCTATGGGAGCATGGCTAGTTATGAGAAATTTCATGATTTTGGCCAATTAATCAGGCACAGATTTGACCTGAAAGAGTTGTACATCGGGGAGTTCATCATCAAGGCTTGTAGCAACTTCCCCAATCTTGATTCGTGACAGATGATCCACTCCAAAATTATGTTTCCCAAGCTTAACGATAACTTCAAATTCAAATTCCTAAAAAAGAAACAACCAACAACAAATTCTTTCACCCAACACCAACTTGTTGACCAAATACTTGAGCATCAAGTGATCAGTGAAGAATTTGAAATTCGACCCCAACAAGTAGTGGAGAAATTTTTGTAAGGCATATACCATGGCCAATCCCTCACGCTAAGTTGTTGTATATAATTTTTTCGACATCAGACATCTTGCGACTAGAAAAATATACTAGGTGATCAATGTTGTATTCCCCTAGCTACACAAGAATGGTGCCCAGCGCAATAGACGAAGATTCAGCGTGGACATGGAATATCTTTGACCAATCAGGAAAAACCAGAATGGTAGAAGTAACCAATTTTTATTTGAGGGTATCCAAGGCTTGTTGGAATTCTAGTGTCCACTCGTACTTAGCATCTTTACACAACAACTTTTCCAACAAAGCCTCAATATGAGCATAATTTTGGATGAACCGTCGATAGTACCCTGTATGACCCAACGTGTTGTGCATCTCCTGAATCAAAGTGGGAGCCACCATATCCAATATGGTGGAAATATTAGCTGGATCCACGAGTAATCCATCCTTGCACATGATGTGGCCCAACAGTATAACAAAGGGGGTACAAAAGATGCATTTCTTCAAATTCAAATATATTTGTAGTTGGCGGCATCGATCAATCATTAATCGAAGATATTGCATGTGTTCCTTTAACAAACTGAACATAGTCCAATCGTCCAAGTATACCTCAAGAAACTTGTGGATAAACTCCTTGAAGTTTCGATCACTATCCTAGAAAATACTATAGGGGAATTCTTCAAGCCAAAAGGCATGACCATGTACACAAATGACCCCCATTAAGTTGAAAAGGTTTTTTTTTCCTGATCCTCCTCTATGGTTTGAACCTAATGATATCCTAAGAAACCATATGTGAAGGAGTAGGCTTCTCGGCCACCAACATTTTCCAGCACCTCATCTCTTAAGGGTGTCGAGAAAGGGTCATGGATGTAGTCTACATTGAGACTTCTTAGATTGAAATAGATTTGAATATCCTTGGTCTTTTTAGGTTGCACCACCATAGGACTAATCCATCCAGATTCCTCTATAGAGACAATGATCCATGCATCCAACATTTGATCTAATTCTTTGCACATTGTTTCCTTATACTTGGGATTTAATCGATAAGACCTCCTTTTGATTGGTTTGGCATCTGGTTTGAGTTGAATATTCATGGCATTTAATGATCCTGCAATTACAAGTTTCATTTCATAAAATCTTCAGGGAAACAAGTCCTCGTATTCCTTAAGGTGGTCAACAACCTAAGTGATCGTCACCTTATCCCACTAATCTCCAATGATGTCCATCTTGGGTGCTTCTTTATTGCCAATACTATGTTTCTTGGTTTTTATTGAGCCATTATAGTCTGGTGTAGCCATCTCGACTGCCTTACCATTTAGTGTGTGATCTCCTTCAGACTCTTTGATCTGGATTCCATGGGGGTCATCGTCGTCAATATTGTCAACATCAATCTTCCAACAATGTATTGTTTCTTTTAATTTTTCCACCAGTTGATGATACAACCAGACTATCGTATGGAATCATGAAACTAGATATATATGAAATATATATTTAATATATAATAAATTATTTATTCATTTTCTTATTCAATGTACAACAACGTGTATAAATACACGTACATGAGTAGATTCACGTCTTTTTATCTAAAAAGATGTGACTTTACATTAAAAGTATAAATATTAAATTAATGATTTAATTAGTAATTAATGAACATTGTAATATACATAAGATATATTACAAGTCATCCCTCCCTAAAAAGCTTCGTCCTCGAAGCATAGGTAAAGAAAAATATTCTATCTATCTAACTATTGATGTTTCTTCACTAATTACAAAAATTTTAAAATATACTCGCAATTGTTTCCAAGCCATTAGGTGTTCTACATAATATCCTAGACATCCTTGAAAGGTCATCTTTCCTATATTCCCTGATCAGTGCAAGGTAGCATGAATACTCACTTTCAAGAAGTCAAGTCTGGAAATGGGAAAGTAGCTCATTTTGTAAAATCTCTAGTAGCTTTGGTTGGTTGATCGAGTGAAAATAATAGGCACTTTTGTCCTCACATTTCAAACTTTATTCCACCTGCAACAAATAATATGTACACAAATCCTATAAAATCCATGAAGCAACGTTTTCACAATAGTAAGTTCCAACACCTTCAAAAATGGTTGTTTCAAAACCCAATATGTCACCAGACCTACCATTATCCTCAAAAATGGCTAGAACCTTTATCACTAAAGCTCTGTCAATTATTTCTCCCTCATGATCTCAACTGATAAGATTCCTGAGGGATTTCTTCACATTCATATGCATTTCATGATTATGGATCATGTCATGAAAAACATTGAATCCAATTTAAGGGAGTGTAGGAAAGGTGTGCATTGGAATGAAGTGGATCTGCAATGGGTCAAACATTTGTGACACCCATCGCACCATCACTTTATAAATTTAACATCTTTTAACAAGTTCTCTCAAGAGAAACTTATTACATTGAACATCCCTTAAATTTGGTAAGGCCACTGAAGCGATGTACCCTTTAAATGAAACACTATATTTATCATATAGTTCCACACCGTGCATGTTCATGTTGAAAATAACAACATAAACCATATTGTATTCGTCTTATACCAATGCATTGTATCTAGATTTGTCTTCTAACCTACTTCTTAGCTTCAAAATACCATTGTAAACAATACGCCAACCTTCTTCCATATTTCTCCAAACAATCTTTGTTATTTGTGAACTGCACCAAATTGACTATCGAAACCGTCGTCTAATTTCCCCCCTTTCTATCTCATTTCCATACACTTCCACCATATGTGGATCAATAATCTTTCTTCCACCTTCTATTAGAGTTACATCGACATTTTTCAAAATATTTTTGTACACTCCAGTCAACAGTCTAATCTATGCATTTTTTTAAAACTCGAGTGGCCCAGTCGAGCTTGGGCTTGCATTCATAAAACCAACCAAAGCCTCCACTCTCTTCAAACTCGTGAAAAAAAATTGGAAGCATAAATAAGTAACTTTTTGGGGACACAAACACGAAGAACACAAGTGCCATTGACACCCCTAGAATTATCATACGAATTAGTAGCAAAAGGAATCTCGCAAATTGCAACCTTGGCATCACTCATCATGTTGGCTTCTTCCTTTTTCCAAACTATTGTTTCAAATCAAGAAGAGACATCCCTAGCTGTGAGGTATAATTTATTTCCATGCTTTCCACCATTCTAGTTGGGAAGTAATTGTAAATTTTGATTCAGGACCAACTTATGATCACTTTGATTCGAATTTATTCTTGGCATTACATTGTTGTTTAACTCCCCACATGGTGAAGAAAGTGTGTCCCCAGTTTCAATACAAGAGTGATTGCTAATATTATCTTCATGTGTGTTCTCTATATCCAATGTTTCAAATTGAACACCTCCTACATTCTTTTTGGTAATATCATCCATATATTTTTCTTTCAAACTGCTTACTTCCTTGGTTGACTCATCATGATTAGCGTCTTCAGCAAATGAAATTAAGTCCAATGATGAGACGTTAACATGATTAAGGCCTTGAAAAAATTCAATAGAAGCGACAATCCTCAAAGCTCGAGGACCTGGAAATTTTTTACCACGACCTTGACTCTTAGGAAGGAGGCGAGATTTAACTTCATATCTAGAATGCGAGATAGTACTCATGGAAGAACTTACTACCATGTCAAAGGAAAGAAATGATGGCATTGGGTCAGGGATCTCCCCAAAATTAAAATTCTCATCACTTGCAGTCAGCATGGATTTTTGACTAGCATTATGTATACCAAACATCTCACTGCTAGTTGGATTAGCTACAAAAAAATGATTATTCATGTTCCTTCCTTATTCTATGGCAAGTGAACTTTTCCTTTTTTCTATGAGTTGGCCATATTTTTTGTACGTGTCACTATTATTTCCACTACTTTTGTCGACACTCATATTTTGAATCTAAACTCAAGCAGCTACCATTGTGTCGAGAAATTTACTTATAGTATAGTGGTCTGATTGTAGCCTTATTCGCCTTGGATCAAAGTCAACCAATATTTTTTCCCAGAAAGTATACACTAAAGGATTAATCACCTCCCATTTTGTAATAGTCTCAAGAAGATAGATTCTTAATGTTCTATTTGTGTTTGGATCCCACATCCGAAGTCTATTCATACCAAACTGGAAAAGCACATACAAGGTACTATGAGAATATGAATCTGGAAATATCTTCAGCTTGAATTTTTCCACATTGTTTCCTTTGTCCTGTGTTTCGGCCTTGGGAACAACCTTGGTAATATTTGTTAAATTACCAAAATCATCAAATGTTATTAGGAGTTTAGAACCTGCATCTGTACCTGAACATGTATATTTACCATGGGAACCATATGGCTCTCCTCGTCTGCCATCGTAGGCATAAAATTTACCACCAAAACCACCATTGTCAATATCAAAACCACTCTTGTTGTAAGTCGGATCTTTTTCAACGGGGGTTTCATAAAATTTCAAATCAAAACCAAGGTGATAAAAGGAATTGCATTTCTCATATTCATCCACGCTATGGTTTTCTTCATCTTTGTTTTTCTCATCTTCATCCATGCTACGACTATAGTTGTTACTATCATCATTAGTATTACCATTAATGGTGCACCATAAGGAGGATGAAGGAATTAGCTTGGTGACCTCAGGGTTCATCTTGGTGACAGAGGGATTCTTTTGATGTTCTTCTTGAAGTGAGATTTGGTTTTGGTTGAAACCCCTCTCCTTTAAGTACGCCAACACTGCCTTCTCTAATTGTTCTTCTATTATTCTATTCACAGAATAATTCATTTCTTCAAGAGTGTCACTCATATTCTCCATAATGTTTCTCATGTTTCCAAGTATGGTATTTATGGTTTCCATACTTATGCATGTGACTTCAATTTGATGATAGATATTTTTCTCAAATACCACTTGGAAGCATGAAACTAGATATATATGAAATATATATTTAACATTTAATAAATTATTTATTCGTTGTTTTATTCAATGTACCACGTGTATAAATACATGTACATCAGTAGAGTCACGTATTTTTATCTATAAAGACGTGAATTTACATTAAAAGTATAATTATTACATTAATGATTTAATTAGTAATTAATGAACATTGTAATATAGATAAGGTATATTACACCCTGGGTGTGGCTTCCTTTGGTTGTCGATGGAAAATAAAGTTCTTAATCTAGCGAAGCACCTCTCTTTGAGCCAAATCTTCTGCTATAAAGTTGAATGTTAAAAGAAACTAAGAACTCATATGGGTCCACTCGACCGTTTGCCTCTTGAGTTCCTCCTGGATGTACCAGCTTGGACCATGATCCATATTTATGAGAAGAACGAAATGAATAAAAAATTGAATACCATAGCACAGATATACGAAGAACAACCACAGATATCCAGTGAACAATAAATTCTATTGAATAAATAAAATAGGTTGAAACTGTAAAACTTCAGAATTGAAACAACTTGCTCGAATGGTGCTAGCTATCTTTGGGAAGAGATGTGGCTGCTACGCACATTTGTCTAAGTAAAATTATTACAATCAGGCTCCAGAGGCCTTTTTAACATTATTCATGAATGCCAAAACCCTATACATCCAAAAACCTAACCCTAGGAGATGAAACGCCAAAATTTATGTGGGCCCCGATGGGTAAGTTGGTACCTCAAATTCCTCAGGTCGTAAATTTTGCATACGACCTATTTTTTAGGTGTGTGATAGCCCATTGGAAAGGTATTTTTGAGAACTACACATTGTGTCATCAAAATCTGACTGTGTCTACAATTTGACTACGGCAAGCCAAAAAAACATTGGTTAGGGCCCCAAAATGAACCTGGAAGTATAGGAAGATGTACTGACATGAAAAATTAAAAAATAATCCAGTTGGATTAGGTGGGTAGCCACCAATCTCCACCTAGAAGCTGTGTAGGGATTCAAACAACCCCGAAAGTGTAGAACCCACAATTACAAAGAATTATAGAAGAATGTGTTGAACTAAAAAATTTCAAGAGGTGCCAGATGGAATAGGTGGGTAGCCACCAATATCCACTTGGATCGTTCCTCCCCCAATAGGAAGAAATGGTCTCCATTGCATCGATTTCCCCCATCATATGAGGAAACATCTACTGAATTTGGCCCTGGGTGAGCCACTTTCCTTAGTGTAGGAGTTTCCCTACCTTGACAACCCAATAAAGTTGGATCCTCTGATGGCGATTTCCCTTGTCCTATGTGTCCATTATCTAATCAGTGGATGCATGTTCCATGCAATTAGGGTTAAGCTATGTTGGGTTCAACTGCTATGAAATCTATGAGGTGTCCAATAATGGTGGAAAATATGGCCGAAGGAGGTCCACATTGAACACTAGGTGCAAGCCAAGGAAGGGTGGAGTGTTGAGCTCAAAAGCATTACTACCCACAACCTTGGTGATAGTGTAAGGCCCATAGTGAAGTGGGAAAATCTTTCGATGGGGTCCTATAAGGCTCTCTTTCTACAAATGTAACCAGACCTTTTCTCCCACCTGAAACTGGTGTGGTACCTGGTGTTAATGATGGAACTTCTTATACTTAGAATTGGCTTTCTGCAAAATCACATGGACCTATTGGAGGATGTGTTGAATCTGCTCAATGAATCTGATGGCTTTGTCAGCCTCAGACTGAACATGGGAAGATTTTTCCTGTGTGATTGCAAGAGGTAGTGAAACATCAATGGGACCCAAGGGTTGGAATCCCATCCCCACCTGAAATGGGATATGGTCAGTGGAGCTATAGAGAGCCCTATTGTAGTTGTGTTGAACATAGGGAAGACTCGCATCCCATGTATGCGGATGCTTAGAATTGTATATGCGCAGGATGTGAATTGTATATTGACAACCTCTATCTGGCCATCAGTTTGGGGGTGGAAAGTAGTGAATTTAGTGATCTTGGTGTCCAACAGTGACTAGAGACTCGACCAAAATGTGTTGAGGAACCTGATGTCCCGATCTGAGGTGATCGTCTGTGGTATCCAAAAATGGACCCACACTCGTTCCAAGAAAACCTTGGAAGTATCTGTCGATGTGATTCTCTTCTTCCAGGATGTGATAATGGCCATCTTCGAAAACCGATCAACCACCACAAATACACAATCATTGTTGTTCTTTGTGAACAGAAGGCCATAAATGTAACCCATTGAGATGGGTTCCCAAGGAATCTCATGAGTAGGAAGAGGGGTGTATAAGCCTTGCTTATTGATGGTTGGCTTGGAAATGGCACAAGCAGTGCAATATCTGATATACTTTCTGACATCTTCTCAAATTTTTGGCCAATAAAAATGTTTCTATAGAACGGCCACAATTTTCTCCACACCAAAATGTCCTACCATATGATTGTAGTGAGCCTCCCAAATCATCTTTGCACGCTCTCTTGTGGAAACATAGAGGTGGCCCAGATGGTATAATAGTCCATCCTAGATGTGAAAATCGGTGACATTCGCGCATGTACCCAAGAGTTGATAGGTGGTGGCAAAGTTAAGGTCATGCTGATAAAGTTGGGGCCACTTTGATGCCTCATGCCCATAGGAATGGAACACTGTGGTGAGTGTAGCAATGAGAAGGAGACTGAGGCAGTTAGAGACACGATTTGTGCTCCATGTTTTAAACTTGATGTTGAGATGGAACTGTTGTAGGTATGTGGACCAATTTTGATGGCGATCGTTCTGCAACTTCTGCTATGTCTGTATGAACTACAGAGGCTTGTGATCAATGTGGATGATTGTCTCCTTTCCCAGAATGTAATGTTTCCATTGAAGGCAGGCTTGCACAATTGAATACATTTATTTTTCATAGGTGGGGTATTTCCAGACAGTATCTGAGAGTGTCTTACTATGTACGCTACTAGATGACCGTG
>SNQJ01S0228304.1:0-14452 GCA_010110895.2 Picea sitchensis | reverse complement strand
ACTGGAACAAGTAATCATCATAGTCTTCTCCCTCCATCTGGGAGAACCTCTAGTTCTAGATCTCGCAATGCTTTCATTCATAAGTCTTTCATACACTGTTCTTCATCATGACTTTCAGTTCCTTTGCTTGATTGCTTTTATTGAGTTCATATCAGGCCGACAATCTTCTGATTCTTGATGCCATGACTGGTTGTTCTGGCTTCTCTTTCTTTCTTGGAATCTTCATGTTTTTTCTTGTGTTTTTATTTAGTTCTTGGGTCCATGGAGTTTCTTATAGATTCCATGCCCTAAAGATTTCACTTCTTCCTTTCATTATAGGATCACGGATGTGGATGGACAACCAAGGATACTTTAAGGCTTCTCTTCGAAGAAGTCTTCTTCTAGGGTCGAATTGAACACGTACTGCCTTTCATGGCTGCTACCATGGATATATACTTCATCATCTTCAATGGATCATTGGATTAGATCCCTCCTAATCCTTGCTTCATGCATGCTCTTGGTAATGTATAATCGGCTCCCTCCATCTAGGAGAGTCCACGCTTCCGTCTACATCCTTGTTCTCTTCTACAAATTGTTATAAGTCTTTCTCCAATTTCCTCTTGGTTGTTGACTTCTTTCTGTCTTGCTTCTTCTAAGTCTCTTGTAATGGCTTCCACATGATTTGCTTTATGTATTTCATCCTGACTTGTATAATGATATCAATCCTTATCTTGTTGTTCTTCCATAGGTATAGTTCTTCTTGGAACATCTTATCTTCTAAGAGATAGATATACAAAATATGTATAGAGATTATGCAAACAAGATATGTACAAGGACTAAGAAGAGTATTGTTACCTTCAAAAGAAGAAGTTTGTTTCATCCTGCTTGGTTTCTTTGTAGGTTCCTTTTCTTCGACAATCGATGCTTCGTGTTTCTCCTTCCTTTTCTTTAGCTTGGGACAATGATTCTTGTAGTGACCATACTTTCGACAGTTGAAGCATTGTATTTCTGAAATATCTTTCTCTTGATTTGTCTTCCTGCTTGAACCAATCTTCCTTTTGTTCTTGAAATTCTTGAATCTTGCTGTGAAGGCTTGATCATCGTACTTATTTTGGGGTTTCTCTTTTGCACTGATCCTTGATTCTTCTTGAGCACAACAAGTCCAAAGTTCTTCAAATGTCGGATACTCCTTCCTTATGTTCATGCTTGCGACAAATGCATCCCATGTCTTGGGAAGACCATTGAGTACTATGTTTACCAATTCCTTCTCTGAAATGATCTCTTCAATAGCTTGTAGTTGATCTCTTAACTGAGATATTCTCACAAAGTGTGATGTTATGTTGTCATCATCATTCATCTTCATGTCACGAAGCTCATTCTTCAGACTCATTATTTGTCCAATGTTTCTGACTGAGAAGAGGTTTGTTAGGGCATCATACATCTTCTTTGATGAGTCGAGATGGGAGATGTAGGGTATCAAGTGGTATTTTAGAGAGTCCACTATGATACTCATGGCAATGATGTCACCGTCTTTGAACTTCTCCATAACTGCAACGTTTTGTGGTTCCTTCTCTTTTCTTTCTTCAAACTTTGGCTCCACGATCTTTCCTTTCACGATATCCAACACTTTATTCTTGGCAAGGACGAGGTCAATCCTTGTCTTCCAAGCTCTGAAGTTTAGAGGCTCCATCTAACTTGTTCTCTGACTTCATAGAATAAGTCATGGCTGCTTTGACTTGGTCAAACCCTAGTTTTGACCCAAAACTCAAACTTGACGTCTTGGCTTGCTAAGAGTACCAGGAGATGCGCTAGGCTAAGGCACATTGATCTATCCGTAGATTAGGTCAATCCATTCACTTAAGGTGCCTCAACAAGAGGATTAGGGTTTCTGCAACTGCACCAGCTAGTAACCCTAGCAACAGTGCTATGGTGACTGCTCCTCCTAGAAACCCTAGCAACAGTGCTATGGTGACTGCTCCTCCTAGAAACCCCAGCGACAGTTCTTCAACGAGCTTAATATCCTCACGGCTAGGTTTCCTTCCATCGGTTAGACTGAATGAAGGAGGTGTGGGCCCATAACCTATTAGAATATAAGTGGATGTGCTTGTTTTACCATTGACAATACCCTTGTCACCCAACCATAGGCCGAAGCCACCCTCCGAGCACCTTAACCTTGACAGAGAATCATTTCGAAAGCAAACCCTAGGCTAGATAGCCAAACAAAGGGTAGCGCACCGTTCGCCAAGGATAGTGCACCAATAAGAGATGACCAGATAGTCCAAACCCTAACCAAGAGATAGTCTAAGCGTAACTGCTAGCTGCAGCAGCTACAACGACAACTCTCCTCCAAACCTGCGCAGAAATTGGGCAACTGCAGTGTGCACAAGTGCTGCTCTGCAATACTGAAACTGCCTGCCATAGTGAAGACTGGCCCCTTGTATTTATAGTAATTCTGGCTAACTGCCAGGGCCGACTTCTCATTCTGGGTACTTGTCTGTTCAATATATTATTATTTCTTCTGGCCGACTTCTTCTCTTGGAGGCTAATAACCTAATATAAATTATCTTCTTGAGACGACAAGTCTTCTAGGGTTATTAGCCAACTCATTAGGGTTTCTCTTGCTTCCTGGAGTATTCTATTCTCGTCAGGTTTACATGTGGAGGTAAATAACTCCCGCAACTACCATAATATCAACAGATTTAGCCCTTGCCAGGGCTTTCATGCCTCTAAGCGCCCCTTGATCAGTGTTAGTAAACAGATGTGTAGCAGTCATAGAACTATTAGTCCTCGCCTTTCTGCGGGCACTCCTTGTTTTGACGGGTGACATTTCATACCCCAAACCCCTTGACCACGTAGGGTCAGATTCATTGAGATACCCTTTCCCCTGAGAACCCTTAGAATCCCCTATAGCTAAAGGTCTATCCACATGATTTTTGCCCAAAAAGGTCAGAATCGAGATAGGGCTTAAATCTCGGTTAAGTGTAGGTACTAAATCTGTTAGCATTTTGTCCAATGTAGAATCACTGAAGATCGATTCACTAAAACCCGGGGCGGTAAAAGAGTCATCCCCATTCTCAATCACATTGTTGGAAATGGAAACCTCTCCACAGGTAGGTAAATTCTCAAGAGAAGTCAAGGTTCTATCCCCAACCAAAACTATATTCTCAGGTTTTGTATCCATAGTCTTTCCTTTTTCTAATACGGGCGGTAAAGACTGTTCAGGGAAGAGAATACTATTTAAGTGTTCACGCTCCCATGCAGTTAATGAAAAATACAGCTTGGGGCAATAATATTTTAACTTACCAATAAAAGTATGATCCGACACAACAAGACTCTCTTCAAAACTCAACCTCGGATATTCCGTTGGGTCTTGTGCTTCCTCCAGAGGAGTGACACTGTCTCCTGACATATCATCCGCTGAATATTGTTCAACCAAAGAGCCAAAGACATTTGGACATTCCTTCCTCAGGTGGCCGATACATCTGCATACTGTGCAGCGGAAAGGTAGGCCCAAATAGTCCAACCTCTGGACAAACAAAATACCTCTCCATTTGATCTCTAGCACTTCCAGAAGCCCCACATGAACGTCCACTTCAACAAGCACCTTGGCCATTCTTTTATCCGGTGACCGTAATGATGCTTCATCAACTTTTATGAAACGTCCTATGGAGTTGCCAACCGCCTCCAGAGCTTTTGAATTCCACATCTGCAATGGTAGGCCCGGAAGGAGCACCCATATGTGTCAGAAATTGAAATATTCCATCACCGGGTTAAAACTTAAGTGCCACCTTTTCAACATGATGCTCCCTTCGTCGTAGCCCCATAACCTTTGAAGGATTATTTCAGAGTCCTCCGGGCACTTAAAAACAAAACCCATCCACCCTCTCGGCAATGATAACACCTCAGGGGTATAACCAAGCAAAGGTTCCCATTTTCCAAGCACCCACTCCTCAAGTGGAATTAAGCACCGAGACCTATAAGCCAACCTCCCAACTAAGGCACACATCGCCAAGTTGCAGGACTCTTCTAATCCTATGTCCATGCCTAAGACCAATTTACACTTCGTCCTTTTAGGTCTCCACACCTTCGATGAGTGCTTAACATGGTACCTCTTCTCTTTTATACCGTCGCCTACACAAACTTCACCAGAGTTTGGGGGTGCTACCACCTTATTCCCCCTCGCTAGCCCTCCTATCCCCTGTGCCTTACTTGCGGACCATAAATCCTCGAAAACCTCTCCCGGAATATCTGCACTAGCGTGCGCGTTACTGGGCTTCGGTAGCCTAATAGGTTGGTAAAATGGAAAGGAATTGTTAGGTGGAATAGTTGTTAAGTCCTCTGTATTAATCGTAGCATTAAACCGCTTGTCAAGATGATGACCACTGCCTTTACTCTTGCAGATTGCATCAACCGAGGAAAATAAACCCGACCTCTCCCAGAGCTCCTAGTCAGCCACACCCATGAGTGTGCTAACCTCAAACTCCATTAGAGAAGCAACTGGATATCGTTATAGCCTGCCACCTCCGTAATAGTTAATTCTATCTGCAGTGAGGTCTCGTCGAAGTTAAGTCGCCCCGGGATTCGGACATGAGTAAATAAATGAATAGATGACAGGGTCGCCATAGTCGTAGTCAGAAACCATCGTGTTGGCTCTCTACTCCAGTGATGCGCTAAATCCAACAAAGCTCCATCGTTGCTAGTTACGAAGGCTTAGTTAAGTAGTTCATCGTGGAAGCTTTTCAGTGGAAAATGCTAATGACATCGCCAAAATTAGTGGAAAAAACGAAATCCGAATAAAACAACCTCACTACGAGGTGACGATACAAGGAACAATAGGCTTCCATTAAGGGACATTGCTCCCAAAACTCTTCTAGTTCCCTAGACGTTGCAGGACAACTGTCATGAAACCTGCAACTCGTCTTCCCCATAGAACTTGATCTATAGTATAGTTGGTGGGATGCCTTTGTTCAACATTTCTCACACAAAAAATATTTTGTTGTCCATTACAATAGGTAAATTTCATCCATTTTTCAACATATCCTTGATTTGCGTGATCAATGCCCTCCCTAATGTTTCACATTTCATATAGATTTGTCTTGTTTCTTATGGTTTTGGTTATTTCATGCATTTTCTAGCATGTTTCAAGTTGTTTTAAGGTTCACCCCCACTTGATGTATGATCTCATGCTCTCTTACAACAAGTTTAAACACAACCTCACCCAATTTTGCTTCTATAGGTTATAGGTAAGTAGCATAGTAATTGTCCATATAAACAAGCAAGATTATTATAGTAAAAGGATTAGGAAAAATATTAATGTGAGAGACAATCAAGTGTTCTCATCATAGATTTCAGATTTACCATTTATGCATAGAGAGGAAACAATTCATTTTCCCCAACTAGTGAAAATTGAAGTAGACAGATTCCTTCTAGTCCACACACGTTTCATATACATTTATTTTGTCTTGACTGTAGACTAGGAGGTGACATGGATTTCACATGGTAGACCCACATGCAAACAACGTAGACATTAGGTATTTTGTAAACACCAATATTCGTTGATGTTCTTAACAAAGTATCATCATTGCCTCTTTATTCTTAATCCAACAAGTCATCGCTACATCTCCTTAAACCATTGGAATGTAGAAAAAGTAGACGAAAACTTGGTGAATGCCGCTTATTTTTTTTTTAAATTGATCATACATCGTTGATTGTGGCAATCAAGGCATCATTATTCTTTTGAAAATTGCTTTTTAATAATGATCAACATGTGTAATCTCTTTTATGGTCATATAATTGTATATTTCAAATCCAGTGTCACGCCAAACTCTTGACCATATTCTTTCACGATAACAAGTGACACATGACTGTGGTTTGCGTTTAACCTTTAGTTAATGTTACTTGGAAACAAGAACATGATTTCTCGTGGAAATTTTTTCCGTATACATTTAAAAATCAACTATAGCAATTCTTAACCTTTTGAAAGATCATTTTAATACATTACTCATAGACCTTATTCAATAAATCCTCTATTAATTTTCCATGTCACTTCATTATTCCCTTTCCCCTCTTAAAAGTATGCTAATTTATATGAAAACCAAAAATAAAATCCAATAAAATCAAATTTTTTTTATCACTTAAAAAAATCAATATACAATTATCTTAATATTTGTACTTTTATATATTTTATTATTCTTAACACCTCTCCACACTTTATAAATTTAAAGTCAAAAATAAATTTACACAGAAATAAGTATTATGAAGAATATAACACATTTCAATCGTATTCAATTATGAATATAACACATTTCAATCTATTCAATTGTGAATATAACTTATTTTTGGTAATGTAATAATTTTATTTTTTTAAGTAGAAAATTTTATTAATTTAATCGTCCATCAATAATGAAGATAATGGATTATTGATTGTTATTTAAAAATATGGGTTGACTTATCATGTGGTTCAAGAAAAATCAAGTTATTAGTTCATGCCAAAGGCTTGGGACTATGGCGATGAGAGTTCATCGTTGATTTGCCTAATGGTTTGGTTTGACTTTCAAATTTTTGGAAATTATAATGTTTAACTTAGGAAACTATATTAATATATTTAAAAATAAAAATATATATATATTTGTCCATGATTTTATTGGTTCATAAGTTTAAAATCTTATTGCCTTCACGTCTTCCATGCATTAAATAATATTTAAAAGCAGTCCTTCCGGCTACCATATAACTCTTAACTCACATTACAGTGACATGTCATAGGCATTGAATCAATTCAGTCGATAGGCCCGTCGGGACTCGGACTTGTTACTTGGTGATCGAGATATTCACGACTTTATCTTAAACATCAAAGTCCTCACGGGCTTCGTTTTACCGTAAAAAGGGCTAATGATTCGATTTCTAATCGGATTGATGATCTATGGACTTCTGAGGAATCCACGATGAGGGCTTTTTCCTTTTCAAGATTTACCGACATAAATAATGCCGAGGGTTTAGCGTGAACAGCGGCAAAGGTTTACAGGCATCGTGATGCCTTGGGATTTTGTCACGTCCTTGCGGTTTGTCTGAGCATTTGTGATGTAGTAACAGCGTAGATTTTTCCTTTTTTTTTATGCAGTAATATCGGATAAATAAGTTAATTTTGTAGCCATTTTTTTTATGTTGGAATCCGGTTATCCCTTTATTTATATTTAAGAAGAAAGTTTTTATAGATTTGAAATTTTGATGTATTTTAAAGGTATTTAGATAAATTTAAAATAGCGATGGATATTGAATCCATTTTATTATATATAAAATTTGAATTATGTTTGAATATTTAACATTCCATTTTAATTTCTATTTAAAAGGAATTAATTTTATAAAAATTAAAGTTATTTTCTAATTTATTTTCCTCTCTTTTCTTAGAACTTACATAATACTATAAGGTCTAAACGACGTGACACCATTTACATCTTTCTCGAGATTTTATTTTAATTTAATTTATAAAATAAGGTAGAATTTAATTTTCATTTAATTTATTTAAAATGGGGATTTATAACTATTGTATATTTCTTTCATATTGAAATGTATAATAAATCAAAAGAATGGTCCTACATTGCTTATGTTTGGCTTAAAAGTGTTTATGCTTGGCTAAGAGCTCATTTATGCTTGGTTAAGAGTTCATCTTTCTTGAATGTAAGGAAATAGGTTAACTACCCAAAACTTAGAGGCATCTGTGAGGAGTGAAAGTCTTCCCCCTTATGAACCACCATCATGTTATTCCATGTAATGTGGTTTCTTTAAATAATGGTGATGAGTCAAGTGCATTCACATAGCACCTAGTGATGGTTGTGGTTATCCCCACTAATAGTTGACAATTTAGTTGTGATAGGTTTTCCCACTATGGTAAAACTAGCATACCCCCTAAGCGAGGTCATGAAGTAATTTGAGGGAAGTTTCGTATTAATGTTGTTATTTAGGATTATAAAGATATTGCAATTAGAATGATCGTTTTTGAACTTGAGGTTCATATTAATGTTGTTAATTGAATTCATAAAGATATTACAATAAGAAGTAAAATGATTGTATTTGAAGTTGGTTCACTATTTTCTTGATGTTTGGCTCATGTCACCAAGGCGTCTCAACTTGTATCAAGGAAACATGGAAGTGTTCACCACTTTGTCCATTGAGCAAACAAACAACTTTTAACACCACAACCTTTACCTCAACCCTTTGTGCCCACCTAAACAGTGTGTCCACTACCATCCATAAGCGAATACCTTACATAAATCCCCTAAAGCATCATCTATCTTCCCTTAGTGTATGTCTCTAGATATGTGTTTCTATTTATTAGTCCCTGCGGGGACTAATAGCGTTGAGTTCATCGTTGACTGGCTAATAGTTTAGGGTTGACTATAGATTTTTGATTTATTTCAGGAGAAATCTGTAACATAGGAAATCAAAATCATTATTATTTTTAATAAAAAATTACAACATTGATTGGCTAATATCTTTCACATGTTATTGCTTGCCTCCACGTCATTCAATGTATTGACAATTAATAAATTTAGCGATCTGAATTCGACAAATTGTATGCTTGTGGGGAACCTTGGACTATTAGGTTTATTTATTTTTCTATGACCGGACATACGGTCATACGATTTGGCATCGATTCTGCTGGGCAGCGCACAAGAACAAGGACGGGAGAAGAAATCGGTGTCGGTTGACAGGACTTGGAACGGTCTGGTGCTGCGCGACCAACTTCCCAAGGAGTCCCGATCGCCCATATAACACCACACAAAAGAAAGGCGCGGCGTATTGCCCGATGCATATCTCCGAGTTATTCCACCAAGGAGAACAAGAACAAGAGCAAGAACAAAGGATCGGAGGAAGCCAACTTGACCCCTCGGTAGAGTCATCAAGCAGAAGAGCTTCATGGAGAAGCGTGAGAGGATCTTGTCCACGTTCGCGTCTACGCGCTCGTAGAACACCTTGACGGTAGGGTAGAGTAGAGGTAGAGGTAGAGCTCACAATTCCCGATACGAACCAGCGAGCGATGATTAAAGAAGCGGCATACTGACTGCGGCCCGGATGATGAGGCCTTGAGTAATTAAGTCTCTCCGCCCTTGAAATTGCGGGCGGACTCGCCTGCTGAATGCCTCGGTGAGGGAGATTCCGTGAAGCACAACAACACCACCAAGGACGTCAGGGTTACTTTGAAGGACATGGACGGTAGGGTTGTTACGCTGGATCTGCATTCTGAGGTCTTGATTTTGCAGAGTCAGTACTTTGCTTCAAAGCTGGCAGAATGCCCGTTGAATGAAGGGCTTTTTTTCTGTCGAGTTCTGTGATTGTTCCAATTTAGAGAGCTACCAAGAAGCAATCGAACTCATGTACTGTGGGAATGCCAGACGCAGGCTTATGCAGGGGAGCACTCCCGCTTTTCGGTAATCATTGGAATTATTAAATTATGCACATTTTGTTGTTAATTCTCATTTATTTTTCTTTTCAAACCATGCCACTATGGCTTTTGAGGCATTTTCGCATTTAGATGGGCATATATACCAGCAGACAATTGAATAAAAGCTCACAACTGAAATTTATAAAGGTAAACGGTAGTATTTTTTAGGTCCATGTATGATATCAAAACAGAACGGCCAAAATAAGAATAGATCTTCGCGTTAAGTAGTTGATTTGATTAACCCAGTATAGACTTCGGCGAGGTGGCCTTTTCATATTTTTTCATGAAAAAGAAAAGAGTTTCGGATGCCAAAAATAATTGATCTATATCTAAAATATCCTAAAACAATACATGTTTCATCTTCTCTTCCTTGATTCAAGGTAATTGTCCCCAGTTCTGATAGCCCCCCCTCCAATAGTAGTCTTTTCGGCTTTGAGTAGTCGAACCAATTGTTCCTAATTTCTGTAGTCCCACATAATAGTCCTTTCGGTTTTGTGCAATGACCAGTTGAGCCAATTGTCCCCAATTTCTGTAGCTCCACTGTAACAGAGGACATAATAGTCCTTATGGCTTTGTGCGAGTCAAGCCTATTGTCCCCATAGCTGTGTCCGACTCTAACAGGGGACATAATAGTCCTTTTGGCTTTGTGCAGTCAAGCCTATTGTCCCCATAGCTGTGTCCGACTCTAACAGGGGACATAATAGTCCTTTTGGCTTTGTGCAGTCAAGCCTATTGTCCCCATAGCTGTGTCCGACTCTAACAGGGGACATAATAGTCCTTTTGGCTTTGTGCAGTCAAGCCAATTATCCCCATAGCTGTGTCCGACTCTAACAGGGGACATCATAGTCATTTTGGCTTTGTGCAGTTGAGCCAATTGTCTCCAATCTCTGTAGTCCTGCTCTAAAAGAGGACATAATAGTCCTTTTGGCTTTGTGTAGTTCAGGCAATTGTTGCCAATCTCTGTAGTCCCAGTCTAATAGAGGACATAATAGTCCTTTTGGCTTTGTGCAATCGAGCAATTTGTCCCTAGTTTCTGTAGTCCTACTCTAATAGAGGATATAATAATCATTTTGGCTTTGTGTAGTTGAGCCAACCGTCTCCAATTTCTGGATTCCCACTCCAACAAAGGACATGATAGGGATATTGGTTTTGTGTAGATCTTCCAATATTTTGAATTTCTCTTGAGCTTCTCAAGTTGCAGTTTGTCTTGATTGAAATGTTGATCGTTTATTGATACAGCGGAAATTGATGTGAGCTTTCTCAGGTTAACAATGGCTTCCGAAACCTCTCCTGGACTGGTACTGCAAGCCTGAGATGAACGTCGCCTGGATATCCATAGTAGCAAGTGCCTTCGGCGCTTACACACCCTATTCTACTGAAACCCTGGTGGTTTCCTTGTCGTGTTTTGTTCTCTGGTGCTTAATTTGTTACAGGATTTATCTCATACGGAAGGATCTCAAGGTTTTCTCCGTCAAGAGATTTTGCTTGCAATCCCGCTATTATAACTATGGATTGGCTCTACTCGCTGCTTATAACACGACCGAGCCGTTGTTTAGGGTCGTCATGGGCTTATCTGTTGTAAATCTGGACAGATAGACGTCGCTTCCTCCTTTCGAGGTACGTGATTCTTGTGTTAATGAGTTTATTCTTGCAGTTTTGCTGTAAATTTATGCGGAAACTTGCCCATTCAATGGTTATTAATGTAAATTTAATAAAACTGGTTCTTTTAAATAGTGCTTGAAATCAAAGCGGAAGCAGTACTTTTTAGTGTTAATTCTTTACGTAAATGGAGCTGAAATTAGTCCCTTGTGTGATTATCCAGCGTAAGTTTAAAGCTTCGTCTTTTGGTTATGAATTACTTCACGATATTCTGATGGAATTTAAGCGGTCTTTTAGTTGTAATTCTTATTTATTACAGTAAAATTTAAGCGAAAAATAGTCCTTGTAGTGGTTATTACAGTAACTTGAAGCGGAAACTCGTCCTATTGGTAGTAGTTACCGTAAAATTTAAGCGGGAACTCGTCCATTTCAAGGGTAAATTTCAAGGAAAACTCACCCTTCCAGTGGTTATTATAGCTGTAAATTTAAGCCAAAACTCGTCCCTTCCGGTGGTTATAGTTGCACATTTAAGTGGAAACTCGTCCTTTAACTGGTTATTGTTGTAATTGTTTGACATAAGTTGTGCCTTAATGCTCGGAAATCGGTCGCTAAAAAATGAAGCTTCAGGTAATGGACCTCTCGCGGACTTGACAACTAATACTAAGTAGAACGCCAAACTTTACTTTTTACTGCCCTTCCATCAATGACAAAGACGGGTAATTCTCATTTTTCATAGATTTTTTTATCCCGTGGACAACGACAGTGAACGGAGATGTAACCACGGTCCCAAAATTAGTGATAGCTTAATCAACCCCCCCTTCTGAATGATTAGTCAAGTAGATAAATGAGTTCCATAGCGGGAAATATTGTCACCTTATCCCTCGGCCATGTAGGGTACAAACCGAGCAACCAGTAACTCAATCTTGTCCATAACATAAAAACAAGGCATACCCGAGCCACGTCACCAGCTAACCATAATCGCAATTAATTGATGGCCCACGTGCTTGACTTATGCATAACAAGCAATATGACCCGGTAAGCAACAAGACAAACACTCGCCCCATGCTTACTCGTCCTTGTCCAAAGTCGCCCTATTTTCATATTTTTTAAATGTGAAGAACTTTATACAATCAATGATCAACAACGATTCAAGGGAAAGTATGCAAGACAGCTTTAACAGCACAACCTGTTCGTTCTCAGTAAATATTTGTTAAGCATATCCCGTGATTTACACTGAGATCAACCAGGACTTCCACGTCTCCATATCATTCGTGGACACCCTTTTGTGACTACGGATTCCGCTCAACGCAATAATGCATCTCCTAATATAGTACAAGGACCACAAGTTGTTACATAAACTCCCGTTTTATTTCTTAATATCCTTTTAAATTAAATTATGTTATTATTATCATTTTTCATATTTAAATAATTAGTAAAACATTTCGCTGCAAATTTAATTATACTGCTGCAGAAATGTTCTGCTGCAGTATAATTAAATTTGCAGCGAAATAATTAAATTCTTGTCAGGTATCGCGCATGCTATGTTGCTCTTGTTAAATCTACATTTAATTGTATTGATGTTGTTTAACATGTATTTCCCACTTACCTCGCCATCCTTATTACATATGCAGTTAAATTTATCTAGCTTCGGCAGGGATCGCGTTGCCATGCAACCCTTGTTAAAATTAACTTAATTTTTAAAAAGATATCCATATTTTTCATGTAATTGTTATTTTCTCAACATTATTTAGTAGACTAATTGGTTAGGGATAGGTTATCCACATTATTGGTGAAGTTATGCATTTTACCTCAACATTGCCAATAGTCCACATAAAGGCTGGGACTATAGCGATGAGTTCATAGTTGACTGACTAATAGTTTAGGTTTGACTTTCAATTTTTTAGAAATTATAATGTTTAGCTTAGGAAACTTATATTAATATATTTAAAATAAATATATATATATATATTTGTCCACGGTTGATTGGTTCATAAGTTTAAAGTCTTATTGTTGCCTCCACGTCTTTCCATGCATTAAATAATATTTAAAACAGTCCTTCCAGCTACCATCGTTAACTCTTAACTCCTGTACACAACATTTAACTCTTAACTCCTATACGCAGCATTGAATGCTGCCGCGGGTGGTGGATAGGCCGTCTGGACTCGGATATCCTCAGCCAACATTAGCGGTTGTAAGGCTTATACGAGCGTCAGTCATGAAAGCGCTACGTTAATATTGCAATCATTTATTTAAAAGAAACAATATAATAATTGACTCCATTTTAGCGGTATGCTGATGGACTCATTGACTGAAAACTAGATGGCGCTAAGCTGTGACGATACGATCAAAGGCCATTAATTACCAAAAGACTAAGCGACCCTAAAATTAGAGTTCCTATTTGTTCATAAAAAGGCTGGTAATCCCACATAAAGACTTTTATTTAAAATAAATAATGAAAACCACATTACATCTAGAATTTTGTCCAAAGTTGTAGAGTTGCTTATATCATTTTTTCCTCACAATTATGATGCAAAGTCATGAATGAATCTAATGATAATTTTATTTTTTATTATATTATTAATTTTGGTCCTCACAATTATGAAGAATTATGAAGTAAGATCGGATAATAAAACAAATTAATGATAAGAAAAGTTTTATTTATTATTACTATTTTTAGTAATAAAAATATTATAATTTAATTATATATTGATAATGAAAATAATGAAAATAATTTCCTAGGTAGTTTCATATGCCGTAAAGATTTTATAGACTATTAGATACATAAATTGCCCATGTTACTCAGCTCACAATTATGAAGTATGAAGTAAGATCGGAGTAATAAAACAAATTAATGATAAAGTTTTTATTTATTATTACTATTTTTTAGTAATAAAAAATATTATAATTTAGTATATATTGATAATGAAAATAATGAAAATAATTTCCTAGGTAGTTTCATATGCCGTAAAGATTTTATAGACTATTAGATACATAAATTGCCCATGTTACTCAGCTTACGTTCATTATACATTTTAAGTAACAAACAACCCTCTATTATTATCTTTTGACAAAAAAAATTCATTACTTGTATTTAGTTATATTAAGTTTCATTGTTCAACATGTATTTCCCAACTAAATCGGCAGGGACTGCGTTGCCATGCAACCCTTGTTTAAAATAATTCACCAAAGCTTAGTAAAAAACATACTTTTACTATTATCAAATATCTTTAAAGATTGAGTTGTTAGTCTATTTTTTTCGAATCATTCGAAAAGATAAACGTTTTAATCATTTAAAAACGATTTTAAATTTTATTTCAAAATTACAAAAATAAATTCAAATCTTTATAATTTCCCAAAATACAAACAAAATATCTTTTATATTCCATCATCATTAAATCTAACTAAAAAATCATCATTAAATCTAACTAAAAATCA
>SNQJ01S0228303.1:0-14453 GCA_010110895.2 Picea sitchensis | reverse complement strand
TTCTGTTGAACATATGAATGGCACGACAATTGTCTTGACAACATTGAATCAAGGAGGACCCAACATACAGACTTGTGGATGATCAAACGAGAGACAAATGGATTTCCCAACCCAGGTATAATAATGAAGAGGGGTGTCATGTTCAAGAGAGACTTAATGCCACTAACAAAAATACAGATATACATTTATTTTCCAATTTCCCCCCACCATTTCGGGCGAGTACCTCTTTATTTTTATGCAAGCTTGAGGAGGATAGCATATGCTTGTAATGTAAGCTCATCCTTCGGATGAGTCCCTCAGAGTATTTTTAACTAACCCTAGGAAGGAATGGTTCAGTCCCATATGGGCCTTTCGATGCTTGTTTTACGAGTCCAAAGAAATAAAAATCAAGGGTTTTTCATGTTTAGAGAGTTTGAAAAACACTTAAAGAAAACTCCAAAATGTCCTTTTTCATAAATTAGTTTGATGGGACCGAAAAAGAGATAATCTACTTCTCATCAAACGTTTTCTTAAAATACTTTTACGAGCGTGAAAAGAACAAGGGTGCTTGACTATATTTTCATGTTTAGGGAGTTTCAAAAGAGCTTAAAGGGGACTTCAAAGGGGTTCCTTTTTCGTATTGCCATTACGAGTCCAAAAAAACGATAAAAGTTTACTCCATTACATTCTCATAGTTTTATGAGCGTGACAAAGAATAAATACCATGCTCGACATTTTTTACTGAAAAAACCTAAAATCATATATACATCATAAAAACACGCAAAAACAACAAAAAAGGGGGTGATCTATATCAAAAGTCCAGTTGCTAGATCCCTATCCTGCAATATTGACACTTTGAAAAGTTCATTAGGTTTTTGACATAGATGGAAATATTTAAAAAATAATTTAATTTTTAAGTTAAAATGGTAAAAATAAATGAAATAGGTCAAAACAAGTTCATTTTACCATTTCATTTGTATTTTCACCAAACTATTGCCAAAAACTCTTTTTTTCCTCCAATCTTCAAGTGACAATTCTGGAGCGCTCCATGGACGATTTCTCGAGCCATTTTCGTGATGTAGGTGCTCTTCCTCCCCTCTCTCTTTCTATAGCAATTTTTTTCAGTTTTAATGGTTAAAATTTGATTTTATGAGTGAATTTCCAAGGGATAGAGCGCCTCCAGATCATCGCAGGCTCTCCATATCGAGAATTGCGACGATCTAGCTACACAGTACACCAGTGTTTTTACGTGGAAACCCAAAGCGAGAGAAAACCACAGAATGATTTTTCTTATATGTCTTTAAGAATTACATTCATTGAAAGCACCAACTTCCTTTGTTTTCTAGTTGCAACTGGAAGGAGGCTCCAACCCCTTATTTTCTCAGGCTACAACTTGAAGGAAGCTCCAACTCCCCAATTCTCTGGCTACAACTAGAAGGATGATACAACCCCCTAGTTTCTCACGCTACAACCTGAGGGAAAATCCAACTCCCCAATTCTTTGGATACAATTAGAAGGAGGCTACAACCCCCTATGTTCTCTGTCTACAACCAGAAGGTGGCTACAACCACTTGTCCTTGCCCTATCCAACCACCCTGATGTAGAAGTAGAATGATGGAACCACTATCACACTATCACTATGAGATATACTGTTGTAAACCTGTACCAATCAACCTATAATCAACTTATAACAACCTGTACCAATAACCTGTGCCAACATGTAACATATTCAACCTGTACCATAAACAAATGCATCAACCATGCATAAAACCTATACAAATAACCTATAATCAACATGTACCATAAACAAGTGCATCAACCATGCACCAACCTGTACCTCAACCTGTACCATCAATGTTTGCATCAACCATGCACCAAATATGTACCAATAATGCATCAAATACACATAAACTATGAATCATCAAGACGTACCAACATCAACAACTATACACCTCATGTATGTGCCAACTCATCAACTACTTGTCTCAACCATGTACCCAACATGTACCACAACCAAAATACCTCATCAATTTCATCATCCAAATCTGATTTGTAGCTCTCTAATAGACCTGGTGTATATGATCATATACCTGCAAACCTTCCTTAACTTTAACAACAAGAGACTAGCCTTTTCATCAAAATTTACTTTAGTCTCACATGACTAATTTTGGATTAGTCAACAACCCTAACTTGAAATAATAATAACTATGTACCTATAATGAATAAAGATATGAAAATAGTACACAATGTTCTTCAGTGTATTTTATGCAATTCTTCCTGGTTTCACTACTTGGAACCTCTCAGAAAAGGAGTTATAGCAAAAATGGCATACCTTGTTGAATTATGGCTTATTCTAGAGAGCGCAATTGTAGAGCATTCCCCGGATGGAATATTTGTTGTATGGATCTGAAAATGGTACACAGAATACTACAGAATTTACTCTAACTAATACATTTATTCTTACTGAATTTGGATCTGTTATGAATAAGTTATGACGTTCATACCTGAAACACCTGTTTTAGACTAGTTTCAGGACTAGCCACAAACCCTATTTTCCATGGAGTGTAACTCCAAAAATACAATGACCCACAAGATTAAATTTGTATCACAACTAATTGGATATGTTTTCTCATTGTCCTCCTAATTTCACGATTTGAATTATTCTAGAAATACAGTTATTGCAAAAATGGTGAGATGACCTGGAAATAATATACCTTAGAAATCATCATTAAAAGAATTTATCCTCCCTTGAATTTCGACCTTCTTTACTTCACCTTCCCTCTGAAATTCGGCTTAGATATATTTTAGTTACCTCGGTCACTTGTAGATATTCAATATGCTCAGATGTGTTTAAAATGAGAGAGTCTTGCCTCTTATTTATACTTTCATGTAGCTTCCTCAAGGGGTTACCTTTTAACCATATTAACCCACTTTCCTTATTTTAGGGTTAACCCACTTCTAACCATTGGTCCACTTAGTAATTTCTCCATTAACTTTATTATTTAAATAATTTATTTTGTATCCAATTTGACTTATATTACACTCATCACTTCACTTTACTATTTAAATTATCTTCTAACCATCTTAACCCACTTTCCTTATTTTAGCGCTAACCCACTTCTAACGACTTGTCCACTTAGTAATTTCTTCATTAAATTTATTATTTAAATAATTTATTTGTATCCACTTTTAATTATAGTACACTCATCACTTCACTTTATTATTTAAATAAATTCTTCTTTGCAACCACTTTGACCTTTTGGGGCTTCTAGATGCCTCATAAGGGTTCTAAAACTTCACATGGTCATAACTCTCTAACTACGAGGAGTTATGTGACGTTCCACATACCACTGGAAATGGCATGACATGTACTATCCATATATAATAGTATTTCCTACAAATATATCAAAACTCATACCATTATCCATCAATCAAACTTGGTTCCATTACCCAAACCTTTTTGCTACCATAATTTGCTACGCTATAGTTGCTACCCGGTTTTCTCCAAGGTTTGAAATAAATGAAAGCTAGCCCAATTAATCAACAATATCCTTTGGCATTGATGGAAATACTTTGATGCTACACTGAAGTCATATCACTCAGTACTCTGAGCCATTGCTACCCCGGAACCATGCCTATGTGCTCTTTCTCCAAGCATTTACCTTTGCATCGATAAATGTATTCCTTTGTCATCAATGGCAAGGTATGACTCATAGAACATCCACTAACTAAAATGTCACTCTTTATGGGAACTTCCTCCATATAAAATCCTAAGACCTTACAATATAAGCATTCAAAAGTATTCGTTTTGGGGTAGAAATTACTCTGATTCTCTAACAATGCTCCAAAGGTTTTCCATAGGCAGTTTTGTAGAATGTTGCCACTTGATTACATTGTCTTATATTCAGCTCTCATGTTCTTCTCATAACTTGTTCTGTAGAAATTGATACTTGATTGGAATATTGCTTTGTCTTGGAGTTCATTACAGGGTTCTTTGAGATAATGATGGCTTGTATTATCACAATAGATTAGAATGGAGCTCATCATACTCAACCTATATATATACGTCATAGTTTGTTTCGTCCATAGAACGTAGTACAACATGATGTTGTTGCAATATGCTATTGGGTTGTGAATAAAATATGTTGATGATTATTTAGACAAGATACTAAACCTCCTTAAGTAGAACACTCCTCTATTGGTGCTTCATGGGTCATCAATGCAACTGCCCAATCTACATCTGTGTGGAAATGAAGTGATAGATCCTTTCCTTTTGGATACCATAATCAGAAGCTCTTTGTTCCTTTGAGATATATGAAATCCTCTTCATTGATGTCACATGTGATTCCTTTGGTGCTTCTTGAAATTGTGCCATCTATCCAACTACCTACATTACATTTGATCTCCGATCATGTCACATATAGTAAGCTACCAATCATTGACTTATATTACCTCTGATCTGTAAATTTGAATCATCATCTTTGATCAAATTGCAATTTGTTTGCATAGAATTGAAATGGCGGTTTGAAATATTCAATTTGAAATTTCTTTAGCATTTCTCTGTTATAATTGGTTTGAGAAATAAATTTTTCTTAGTTTCTTTGACATGTCGAAGACCCATAAAGAAGGATAAGTTCTCCAAGTAATGACATTTTCAAATTCTGCATATCCTTTGCAAATTTTGTCAACCTATCCACCAGTGCTTCAAAATAACATCATCATTATGCCTTCAATAAATAAAATACCATCTTGAGTTACCTTGATGTAGGGTTGTTGTCTACCCTTCCTTCTTTAAGACACTACTTGTTGTAGATATTTATCTAGTCTAGAAATCCATGCTCTAGGAACTGGTTGTTCAATAATGAATTTTTTCAAGTTCCCCATTTAGAAAAAGTTGATTTCACGTCCATGTCTATCCATACTATTCAAGACTATGATGAAAGCTTGTCCATAATTTTGACTCATGTGTCCTTTGTGCTATCATGAAGTACTACTACAAATGATTATTCTATCATATTGCTTACCTTCTTGAATATAAATCTTGTCTCTCAAATTACATAGAGTTGCTTTCGAAGGATGGTTTAAGTGTCTCATTGTGTGAGTATAGACTCCTATCTGTATTCCTGTTATCTTGGGAGTCTCTAAATAGGATATTTTCGAAAATTCATTTTCTGAAGTGTATTCATCATCATCTTCGTTACTAGATTCATCATCTCTTTGATCTCTAACTTATTTCTTTACATCTATGGATTATGATCTTGCACTATAATTACTGGAAGTACAATCTCTTGAACACATTCATATTGCCTATCCTTCTTTTCTTTTTAGTTATTTCCAAATCTTTTTTGTATCATCTTTCCTTTTCTCGTATACTTTTCTTATCATTTGTTCAATCTTCGATCTCACGGGACACGTCTTTGTTCACTTGTTCTTAGTGTTTTTGAGCATTCACTATCAACATACCAACCATACTGATACGATTAGCTTATAGAGCGAGTTTTCATTCTTCATTGCTATACTAGTGCTTTCTTATCCACGTTCTCTTATGAAGTTCTTGTTTGTGACTATTCTATTTTGTTGCGGTTCTCTAGGATGGATTGTCATTCTATAATCTTTGTCCATGTGTCCAAATTTTTTTACATTTGTAACATCCACTTCAATTCTCAATAGTTCAAACTGTTATAGAATTATTCTGCATGTTTCACTAGGCCTTCTTGGATAACCCTTTTGTGTGTTTCAAATTTGTTTATGTTCCCTCATTGGCTATACAATTTATAGCTTTATGTCAAAATTATTGCATGCATAACATAAACCAAAAATATAGTTTGATGCACGGGAGTTGGAGATCCTTTCTCAATATGACAATCTTTGCTTCCGTTCCAATGATCATGTCTCTTCTTCTAACTATTCTTTAGTGCTTCTTCAATTCTTTTATACTCTTCTGTTGAACCTTCAATTCCTTGATGATGCTGCTCTAGTTCTTGAGTGTCTTTTCCTTCTTGTCTAGTTCTTATAGCTTCTTGTTTTCTCTTTTCTCTTCTTATAATATATGGCAATAAACAATTCTTCTCAGTAGACAACTTATGCCTCTTCATATTCTTCTTATTTGTCTTCTTATAGATCTTCTCGCCATGAATATAAATGTTTCCTATCTCATTGTCATTGACTTCATCTTCATCGATGAGAGATATCTTCTTTGGTGCATAAAGATTTTCTTGAAAACTTTCTTCTGATTCCTTTGCTTTATATGTTTGTTTTCTATTTGAGTAATCTTCGTATTCCCCTTATTTTTTCTTATGAGGATTTTTTTTTTTTTTTTTTTTTTTTTAATACCATCACAATTAAAAAAATCTGTGGAAGCTTACCTTTATATTTGTTGTTGGTTCCCTTGATTTCAATCTCTTGAGAAAATTGGCAATTTCTTCATCATCTTCCAATATCCCTTTGTTGATGCTATGTTTTTTTATTTTCTCTTTCCTTTTGCTTTGACCTTTTAGATGCTTTGAAAGATGCTTTTATATATGGATTTTCATGTTAAGTTCTCATCTCATTTGCTTTGAAGATTCCATGTAGTTAGTCCCATTCTTATTGAGTCTATATCTGCTCTTTCTTCAGTGCTAATATCTTGGATCAAATCTCATAGGAAGAGAGATGTTAGTACATTTTGAACAATTACGTATTCTTTAATTTATTCTCCCAATCCTAGGATTTCATTTAATGTTTATTGGCTAGATTAGAAAGTAAGGCACATAAATATCTCCATCTTCCTTCATCTTTAGTTGTTGAACTAACCTCTATAAGTTTGAGCTTTACTGCTTTGACTTTGAATCTCCTTCATAAATGTTTTGAATTTTTCCTAAATCTCTTTAGTGGATTTACAATGCATAACTTTTGTGTATACTGATTCACCAAGACCATTCATAATTGAATTTTTGGATTTCAAATTATTTTGACTGAGTTTTCTTTCACTTCTTTGAGGTGGAATTGTTGGTTATTTGTATCCATCTATTATAGATTGCCAAATTTAGGATCATGTGCATGTATATATGTTTTTATCATTCTTCTCCAAAATGCATACTAATGTCCATCAAACTATGGTATTCCATGTTTATACATGTTTTTCTCTCCATGATATACCTTTCAATGGTTAAGCCGGTGGAAGGAACCAACTCTGAAACCAATTGTTGGATTCTCTGCTGAGGAGGGTGAATCGATAATGAAAACAGTACATACAAAATACAAGTTTTATATCAATGTAGCGTTATCATACAATAGTTGCAAAGTAAATGGCAATGAACAAATGAGAAATCATACACATGTATAGTACACCAGTGTTTTTACACTAGTGTTTTTACGTGGAAGCCTAAAGCGGGAGAAAAGCACATAATGTTTTTGTTATGTATTTAAAAATTACATTCATTGGAAAGCACCAACTTCTTTGTTTTCGGCTGCAACTCGAAGGAGGCTCAACCTCCTAGTTTCTCAAGCTACAACTTTGAAGGAAGATCCAACTCCTAATTCTTGAAAACACAACCCGGAGAAGGAGGATACAACCCCTAGTTTCTCAGGGGTTCAACCAGAGGAATCTCCAACTCCCAATTCTATGGATACAACTAGAAGAAGGATACAAACCCATATGTTCTCCAGCTACAAACACTATCCTTACACATATAACCTGACATAAGTAGAATGGTGGAACCTTGTCACCACTTTTCCTTTGTAAGAGATATATTGTTTATGGCTTTGTACCAATCAGCTTTATAATCAACTTTGTAATAGCCTATACCAATAACTTTGTGCCAACATGTACCACCTTCAGCCTGTACCTCAGCACACCTTTATAATGTACATCAAAGCATACAAATAACCTATCACAATACTTGTCCAAACAAAATTTATAATCAGCTTTGTACCATAAACAAAGTGAATCAACCAAGCACTGCTTTGTACCTCAACCTATACCATCAGCGAGTTCATCAACCATGCACCAAATAACCTTTTCCAATCATTCAAAAAATATACATAAACTATGACTCATCAAGATGTTCCAACATCATCAACCTATACTATATGTATGTTGGGTATGTGTTATATTCTTTGCATGTGTGTGTGTGGTCGTCGAGATATGACAAGCTGTGTCCGGGCAGTCCTCTAGTAGTGCTCTTTGTGTCATGTGCATGGGGCGCTTTCCTAGGAGGGTCCTAGAGAGTGAGTATTCCCTACTGTTCTGTAACATTCGACAATAAAATGGCACAGGCGGCCTTAATTTTAGTGGTTTTCTATTTTTAGTGGTTTTTTTAAATTAATCCCAGATTAAGGAGTAGGGTTTTGGTATCCCAGAATACCTAAAACATTGTATATATTATGGTGAATGGTGAAATTGGATAATGAATATAATAAAGGTTTCCTGGTTGAGGGTTTACAGTATAAAATATCACATTATTATTTTCGTAGCATGAGACGTGATTAAAATTACATTTCTTAAGAATCTGCATATGCATTGCTTTTAAATCAGGTTCAAAACTACATGGTATCAGAGCTTTCGTTTTTGAGAAGCCGGAGGGGCGCCTTTGTTGTTGAGGTTTGGCTCGGTCTTGATAGATCAAGTTTATCTTAGATCTGTGATAAACCTAGGTTTAGTGGAGATTTCTGGTGGAGATTTGAGTATAGAAAGAGGAATGGAAGCTCATCTAGATCAAGATAGAGAGTTCAATAGTAAAAACTTTTGAGCTATGGAAGCTCAAGATGGAGGACCTTCTTGTAGACAAAGAAACTGATGGATAGTTGGATCCTAGTACAAAACCCTCGGTACACTGTCTACTAGCACATAGACTACTTTGGTACATAATCTAGTACACCAACTCTTGGTATCTTCAGAGGAAAGTTGGAGGGTTGGATAGAAGAGAAAAGTATTCATTCACTTTGGAAGATTCACTTTGTTGAATATCACCAGGGATAATCTACAACCTAAAGGAACTATGGGATAAGTTGGGAATTTGTATCAATCAAAGTCCACATTAAAACAAGTTGTTTCTTTGAAATAAGTTGTATCATCTTAGGGTGGAAGATGGAGATTCTGTGACAGAACATCTAAATACCTTCAATACTATGATAAGTCAACACAGCTCACAATTAGTATTACGATTGCTGAAGAAGGTAAGTGTATTACTTTGTTTTGTTATTTGTCGGACTCTTGGGATAATTTGGTTGTAGTTGGTAGTACCACTCAATCTAAAGTGAAGTATGAGGATGTAGTTGCATCTTGTTATCTAAAGAGATGAAAAGAATGGATGAATTCACAACATGGTTCTTTATTTTTAAGAGAGTACCCAAGATAGGAACATACAGTAAGCCTTGGGTGGAGATATAATCTCTGGTGAATATAAAGTCTCCAAGAAAATCTTTGAGGAAATGTTGGAAGTGTGGTAAAGCAGGGACTTATAAGAAGATTGCAAGTCTAAGAAGGTTAAAAACCAAAGGGATCTGATGAGTACCTCTTCCAAAGTGAAACATCCAGCGAAGAAGGAAGTGATGTTTTACCTAGATGCTAGTACACATGCAGACCATGATGTATGGTTAATTGATTTCAGTCGTCATACCATATGACTCCTCATAGGAGTGGTTCTCGATATGAAAAAATATGATGGTGGTGATGTATTCCTTGGAGATGACTCAACAACAAAAAATCATGGGACATGGAAGGGTTAATTTGTTTCTAAAATATGGAAGAATTATGAACTCTCTTGGGGTTCTGCACGTTCCAAAACTAGCCAGGAGCATAATATCGTAAGCAAGTTGGATGATAGAAGGTGGATACTATATTTAGGCAGAGAACACTTACAATATAGATACGAGGAACAATGGGTGTTGATGAGGGGAGTTGGTGTGGAAATCTGTACAAGTTGTTGAAGAACATACTAATGGGTGTAACAATTTTGTTGTCCTGGCGAGAGAGAAATGAAGGAGACAAGACCAATCTTGTCCCAGAAAAGAAGACCATATTGTGGCATCAAATATTGGGGCATATTGAAGAAAGACCTTCGAACACTACGGTAAAGGTATGGTTGGTATGTCCTAATTGCACTCTAGATTTTTGATTTTTATGAACATTGCATATATGAGTAGCAAAATCATTAAAGATTCTCATACAGTGCTACAAGAGAAAAGGATCTTAGAGGGGTTGATACGGTGATGTGTTTGGCCACATTCTGATTCCATCCTAGGTAAATCATTGTATTATATTCCCATTCATAGATGATTTTTAAAAGGAATACATAGATTTATTTTCTTAAGAAAAATCTGAGGTATTGATAAATTTAAAAAGAAGTTTAAGGCTCTGGTAGAAATCAGACAGAGAAAATAAAGGTATTGAGAGCAGGTAATGGTGGAGAATGAATTTGAAGAATTACGTAAGAAGTGTGGTATAGCAGGAAGAAGACTACCATATCATAGTAGAATGGAGTTGCATAAAGGATGAACAAAACAACGATGGAAAAAGAAAGGAGCATGCTTCAGTGATCAAGGTTAGGACAAAATTATGGGTAGAAGTGATTGGGTACAACATATCTGGTCAATTAATCACCTTCATCAGGGTTGGATTATAAAACTCCACACAGTGTAATTAAAAGGAAAACCCTCTCTTCAACATCTTAGAGTGTTTGGTTGTGATGCTTATGTACATGTTCCAAGGAAAACATGAGTAATAAAATTTGGTCAAAGGCTGAAAGACAACAATCTTTATTGGATAAAAAGATGGTGTGAAAGGTTATAAACTTTGGAACCCGAAATTGAAAGGCATTTATAGATGAGGATGTTGTATTTAGAGGAATGAAGGATGATGTTAAACATGAATTCCTACCAATGTAAGATGAACTTGAGAAAATAGAAACTTGAGTTGGATGATGCAAAGTCTGAGTCCACCTCATCCGAAGAAGAGGAAGCAGAGAAAGAAGAAGAAGAAGAAGAAGAAGAGAAGAACTATATTAATATTGAAGTCAGTGAGAATGCAAAGGAAACTTGAGAGAAAGTCCGATTTTTGTTCAAATTTTGCTTTATCTAACTTGGTGATCAAACTGTCGAGCATTGAATTAGAGGATATTAAACTCTGGAAGAAGGCCAGGTTTGAAGAAATGGATGCCTTGGATAAGAATGAAATAGGAACCTATTTGTGAGTTGCCATTTGGAAGAAAAATCTGTTAGTGAAAATGGATTTAAGAAAGAATTTAATACCTGAAAGTAAATTAAGATACCATTTTCGGTTAGTGAAAAACGTTATTCCTAGGTAGGGAATTAGCTTTGGTAGAATTTTTCTCATTGCTAAAGTTAACCTCTATTAAGATTTATTTTATCAACTACTCTGCTTTTAGTCTTGAAGTGGAATAGATGGATGTGAAGACAACATTCTACATGGGGATCTAGAAGAAAAATTACATGAAGCATCCAGAAGACTTTGTAGTGAAGGAAAGAAAGTGCTAGTCTGTAAGCTAAAAAAGTCACTATATGATCTAAAGCAAATGCTAAGTTTTCAATTACTGAAAGTTTGACACACACACATCCTTGGATTGAGATTTGTAAAAAGAAGGGATGATCACTGTGTAAATTCCAAGAAGGATGGTAATCACTTCATTTAAGTAAGGTTGTATGATATTATGTTGCTTCATTGAAGTAACATAGGATGTTATCAGAGGTGTCATAACTATCTCAAATTTGACATGAAGGATCTAGGTGCTGCTAACTAATTCACAGGGAATGGAGATTAAAGAGATTGTACAAATAGGAAACTCTGGTTATTTCCAGAAAATATGTTAGAGACGATATTCTGGAAGATTTAATATGCGTGATAAGCTTGATCAAAGGTTCCTATTCCTATAGGTGTAGTTATATAGCAGATCGGTGTCCCAAGACACAGGAAGAAGAGACATGTCCCATATTACGTATGCTAGTGTAGTTGGCGGAGTTTCAAGTGTATGCAATGGTTTGTACTAGACCGAAAATTGCACATACAATGGGAGTTTTTAACAAGTATATGTCAAAACAGGGGAAGGATCATTGGACATGATAAAGAGGATCAGCTGTATCTTGTGGCACTGCTAGCTATGGAGTATGCTACAAAGGAAGACATGGATTGGACAAAGTGCTAGACATAGATGGCTTTGTTGTCTGTTGGGATGGAGTCTGAGATCATAAAATCCTACAAGTTGGTATGTTTTAACCTATTTGGAGAGCAATAAGTTGGATGAGGAGCAACAAAGCAGTGTAGTGGAACTCTCAGCTATAAACTAAATACATAGCATCCCACTCATGCACAACAAGGAGTAGTGTGGATTTACAAAGATTGTGTTGGTGTGGGTTGGTACACAAAGTAGTGAGATTAGATTGTGGCAGTTAGAGTGCAATTTTTCTGGAAAATAATTCATCTTATCATTCAAAGACAAAGCATATTGATATTTCAATATCACTTTGTGAGAGACATAGTTGAGAAAAGAAGGTGTTGCTAGAAAGGTTGACACTTTGAAGAATGTTTCAAATTCATTGACAAAGTATGTAAGCATAGAAAAGTTCTCACGGTGTAGAGTAACAATGAGGCATTGTTTCCCTGGATTGTTAACTATATAACCCCCTAGACCCCTAGACCCCTGGATGCAAAAGAAACAACAAGTGAGGAGAATGTTGGGTATGTGTTATATTCTTTTGCATGTGTGTGTGTGGTGGAATGTGACAACTCGTCACAGTGATCCCTCATTAGTAATTTTTGTGTCATAAATGGCGGAGGTGATTTCCTAAGGGTTCCCGAGGAAGGGCATTTATACTGGTCTACATGTAACATTTGAAAGCAATTATTGGCTTTCGGGCAGCATGAAATGTTTTAGGCGGTTTTTGCTATTTTAAGCGGTTTTGTAAATTAATCCACCGGATTAAAGGTTAGGTTTTGTATCTATAAAACCTAAAACATTGTATATATTGTATGGTGAATGGTGAAATTTAGGATAATGATTATAAGAAAGGTTTTCACGGTTGAGGGGTTTCGGTATAAAATATCTATGTACTTTCACATTATGATCCATTGATTAATTTTGTTTTGCTTAGAATCTATATGCATTGCTTTTCGCACCAGGTTTAAAACTTACAATGTATGTGCTTTCATCCAACTACTTGTCTCAACCATGCTTACTTAACATGTACCTTAACTAAAATCCTTCATCAATTTCATCATCCAAATATGATTTGTAGCTCTGTAATAGAGCTGGTGTATATAATCACATACCTAAAACTATAGCACAACAACAAAGAGACTAGCATTTCATCAAACTTTTTTTTTTTTTTTTTTTTTTTTTTTTTGGATTAGTCAACAACCTAACCAAATAATCCTTTCTCATACTGTAATAAATAAAGATCTGAAAAATGAGTACAAATTTTATTCAATGTCTTTTATGCAATTCCTCTGGGTTTCACTATGAAATCTCTTAGAAAAGGAGTTACAAAAAAATGGCATACCTTTGAATGCAAGCTTATTCTAGAAGTGAAATTAGCAAGTGTGCCCACATGGAATATTTCAACCCTAACTTGAAATAATCATACCTATGTACCTGTAATGAATAAAGATCTGAAAATAGTACAAAATTTTATTCAATGTCTTTTATGCAATTCCTCTAGGTTTCACTACTTGAAATCTCTTAGAAAAGGAGTTACAAAAAAATGGCATACCTTTTTGAATTACGACTTATTCTAGAGAGTGAGATTGTAGAGTGTGCCCCATATGGAATATTTGTTGTATAGATCTGAAAATGGTACACATAATAATACAGACTATACTCTAACCAATACATTTGTTCTTACTTAATTTGGATATGTTATGAAGAAGTTATGACGTTTTTACCTGAAACACATGTTTTAGACTAGTTTCAGGACTAGCCACAAACCCTATTTTCCACAGAGTGTAATTCCAAAAATGCAACGACCCATAAGCTTTAATTTGTATCACAACTACTTGGATATGTTTCCTTAATGGCCTCCCAATTTCATGGTCTGAATCATTCAATAAAAACAGTTATTGTGAAAATGGTGAGATGACCTGTAAATAACATACCTTAGAAAGCATGATCAAAAGAATTTATCCTCCCTTGAATTTTGTCCTTCTTTACTTCACCTTCCCTATGAAATTCGGCTTAGATATCCTTTGGTTACCTCAGTCACTTGTATATATTCAATATGCTCAAGTGTGTTTAAAATGAGAGAGCCTTGCCTCTTATTTATACTTTCATGTAGCTTCCTTAAGAGGTTACCTTTTAACCATCTTAACCCACTTTCCTTATTTTAGGGTTAACTCACTTCTAACCACTTGTCCACTTACTAATTTATCCATTAACTTTATTATTTAAATAATTTATTTTGTATCCAATTTGACTTATAGTACACTCATCACTTCACTTTATTATTTAAATTATCTTCTAACCATCTTAACCCACTTTCCTTAT
>SNQJ01S0228301.1:0-14453 GCA_010110895.2 Picea sitchensis | reverse complement strand
TTTGTATGGGGATGCAACGAAAGCTTGATGGCATTTACCCTCTATACTCATATAAAATTATTTCAATGTCTAATAGCTATCTCAATACAATATTTTTTCTAAGTAGAAATATATTGCAATTCTGGATAATTATAATTATAAAAGTAAATATTAGATGAATAATTTTAAATCAATTAAATTATAAAGTAGTTTATGTTTCAAACTTTATAAACCAATTAAGAAGAGTTGTGTTGAAATCTTTTAAAAGAGTCTAGTTAAAATTGTGTTGATTTTATATAAATATATATTTAGTTTATTATTTTGAAGGCTCTACCACCGATAATTTGTTGGGGCATTTGGATAGCAAGAAATTCAAAAAATTTCAGGAATCAAGATATTCTAAGGGAATCGATAGCATCCCAAGGCTTAGATATATAGGATCACTACCCTTAGGAAAAGGAAAGTCAGAAAACAAAATAGCATTGAGAACATAAAAAGCAGACAGTCACAAGCCATGGACCTTTTTGGATGGAGCATCCCAAAATAGAAATCAGTTATGTGGGGGGGGAGCAGATGTGATTCTACACATTTCTAGCAAAATGAGGTTCAAGATAAAAATGGGCCTTGGCTCAGGATCCAATAATTTTGCAAAACTGATGGCCTTGAAACTGCTTCTACTCTTTGCCAAAAAAAAACTAGTCACTTCTCTTCAGATATTTTTGGATTCCAAATTAGTAGTCAGATGGGTATAAAACCATGCCAGATGTCAAAATATTCTATTGAGACCCATTCTCGAGGAAGTGAAAATCATGTTAAACACTTTTGTTGATTTTGAAATTCACCATGTTTACAGGGAAAAGAATGAAGAGGTGGATCAACTATCCAAAGAAGGACTCAACTTGGCTCCTGGCAATGGATGATCAAAGAAGAAGACAATGAAACCTTTTTTTATTTCTACCATCAGCCCTTTATGGATCCCCCTCTACACTAGGATTCTCGGCTAAGACTGAGGGGTTTTTTGCAATGACAATATTGTTTGGAACTCCTTGATAAGAGACCTTTTGACCAGGATATATGCTCTTGGCTCTGTTGCAGGGTTTTTTTCAAAGACTACACTTTAAGGAGCTCCTCGACATGAGACACTATGACCATGATGTATACTTTGTCTCTAATACAGGGAACTTTGTGGATCATGCTTATGTTATGCGAAAAATGGAAGATGGCCCAAAGCCTATTTTGGTAAAACTTATGGCCTCAAGCATGCATTGTAATCAGAAAATTACAAATCCTTTCTCTATTTGTTGGAGAACAGACATATGCACAAGCCATTCCTTGGATCCTATCAAAATGCACATTTTAAGGTGCATATGTAGAATGTAATTTTCTTTTTTTATTGAAATACAATTACATTTTTTTTCGAGGGAAATATATAGTCTATGATGGATATGGATATTGTGACTATAGGTTAATAGAGTTGGCGATCCTTGATTGGATACTTTGGGAAAGAATGTCGCTGGAGAATGTATTGCTACTTAAAAATAGTTGGACAAGCTTTTCAGATGGCCTAAGTGCAAAATATTTCATCTCATGCGCCATTGTTCTTCTTCAACTACAGCGATAGAAAAATGCACAATGCTTTTGAAGCAACAAACTATGGACACATCAATATCACTTCTGAAGAAGCAAGCTATGGACACATCAATATCGACCCATGGACTGCATAAGGTTTAGAGAAGACCCAATTTTCGGCAAAGGTGAGCATATGTTGGCCGTTAGGCTACCTATCTTTTGTTTATTTGGTAGTTTGTCCCATGTCCAAAATTTCTATTAGGAATCAATTGCATTGTTTTTTTTAATTGTTCTTAATTGTTTTTTGTGAAGTATTAAGGTTAGTGTTCTTCACATTCTCCCATTCTCAAAAAAGGTAGAGACAAAGGTATCTAAAGAAGCGGTTGCATTTGATCAAGTTTACCTAGCCTAAGCACCACTGTCACACGGCAAAGAACATGTTACATAATCCAAGCCATTCATATCAACATGCCAAAAGTGCTTCTCATAAAAAAAACTAGAAACTAGTAATGATATTCATAAAAAGATTAGGAATTGATTATTAATATCAATAAAATCAAGATAGTAAAAATTAAAGATAATAAAACAATTTATATTCCAATTTTAAATTTTATATGATAATAAGTAAAGAGCTACTATCTTACAAATATTAATACAAGAAAGCTTTTTTTTAACAATTTAGTTTTCTTAGTTAATTTTTATTACTATGAAATTTTGAAATTTTGATTGCAGAATGTATCATTGGAATAAAATTGATCAAATCTTAAAAAGTTCACAACCTATAATTTTAAACTTTAAAAATCAAACACTCTTTACCCATTATCTTGATTGAAGTTTTGTAACACCCTATTTCCCCCAATTGGTAATTAATCATAAAATAGGAATTAACATGCTAATGCATGAGGACAATGTAAATGTATTATTGTTTGAGTTGCCAATAACTGACTGTGGGGGTGAATCCTTGAAAGTACTGGCCATGATATCACTAGAGGAAGAATGTGAAAACTATACAAGAGGGTTCATATATCAAATAACCCCAAATCTCCCTTGATAAGGATGACAAACCTCCTTCGAATCCAGAGGAAAGAAATCAGTTAATGAAGAAAGGATTGGTGGTTGAACAATCAACCACCCCCATGAATGGAATCATGGTTTGTCAGCCCGAAGTACCGTAGTGACCTACAGACCTGAGCTTCCTTCTGACAGAAGGAACAGGATAGGTCAGAAAAAATCTTCCAGGGTAAGGGGGATACACAAGGGAGAAGAGACACAGGACGAGAGAGTGTAAGCTCGTAAGGGAGATGCTCCAGTGGAATAAACAAGGAAAGGTTGCGAGGTTGATGAGGAAGAGCATCTGAGAAACCTCACCGAGGCCATAACCGAAAGAGAAAGCTTTGAGTTGCAGAGAACGGGACCCGAGCAGAAGCTGGGACAGAGACATAGCTCCTAAGAACTGTGAGAACTCCCTAGTGATATCATGGCTTGGCAAGAGGGTGGCCAGAGTGCTAAGAATGAATGCCTCTAAGCCTATGGTTGGGTGGAAGGACGAACACCAACAGTCAGTTGGTTGGCGGCAACCTGTAATAGATAATCGATTTCCTACCTTGTGTAATTTAGCCGTAACTGTGTATGAATTGGTTATACTGTATATGTTTTAGGAATTGTGCATATTCCTAATGGATATACTATATCCCTTATTTCTGCTTGATTGTATAACTAGGCCAGTAATAAATTATATGGTTAGGAGATGATTTTATACTCGTAAATGCTTGTGTCTTGTGGAGGCATAAGCCAGAGTCATGAACTGTGTGTTCGTCGACCCCAGACACAGTTTCATGTACGCATGCCAACCCTCCTAATTGTTTAGATTCCTTGGAGGACGAAGTTTTTTAAGCTCAGGAGAGGTAGTGTTGATTGGCACAGGCTCTCTGTGAGGCAAACTGAACCCAGAACTCCCTAAGTCCTAGATAAGGTCAGGAAGGATCGCACCATTGTGTGCAAGAACCCTGCATGGAGTGCAAGGGTCGAGAAACCCTTTGGAGGTTTCAGAGCATATAAAATCTCAGGAGTGATAGAGATCGTGATCAAAATCAGATTTAAACTGTTGGTTCAGTTGTGGGAAATAGAGGTGAGGATTTCCCCGAAGTCCTGAAAGGTGAATCGCCAATTCGCAGGGGAAAATTTGGACCGTTGGAGCCTATGTCCAGACAGCTGGAGAAGAGTGCACAGGAGAATAGATTTGAACCGTCAGATCGAGAACAGGGGACTGATAGCTGTCGGATCCAGAAAAGGCACACAAGGTTTAACCTAGTGCATGCAAGGGGGAGAGGACTCGTCAAAGTCCTGAAAGCATCGAGATCATCCATCCCAGAGGATGCGTGTCAAAGATCCACATCCATCGGGGATTTGGCACCGGGGAAATGGGAGTAAAGACTCTCCCAAATTCTCGAAAAGGAGAAAACCAGGATTGATCATGACCATTGATCATCTAGAAAAGATCACAACTATTGATCGTGGCTAAAGGTCACAGCCGTCCATCGGAGGGACACGTGGTTGTCGGTCAGCGTTTCGGCACCAGGAAATCATAGGAGAAGGCTTCCCCAGACTCTTGATGGGGAATCTTCGACAATGAATCACGACCGTCGGGTCGTGATAGATCTGGACCGTCCATTTGAAGAGGACACATGGCGAGAGTTAGGAATTTCGCTGACTCGCCACTAAAAGAAGTCAACAGAAGGAGTTCTTAGAACTCGCGAGTCACAAAATCATGACTTGATCCTAATCGTCGGTTTAAGAGAGATCACAATCATTAGATCACGGGGCTTGTGGGTCGTCGATCTAACCTGGATCTAGACCATCCATCGGAGGAGAGGCGTGGTGAGCGGTCATAGTTCGGGGAAAGCTCTGAAATTCTGTGGGCCATTGAATCTCATAGAACAACGAAGGGATTAAGACTGATTGTCTTTCAAAACCCTTAATCTCAGGAGGGACAGTGACCGTCAGATCCAAATCAACGAGGGTCATTGATCTCATACACAAATTCCCATATCTAAATTCAGGGATTGGAGTGACAAGAGATTTAGAGTCGCTGCATCGTGAACTCCCAATTCACAAAACTCCGAAAAGATCTGGACCATTGGATCCAAATCATTGACTATTGTTGGATCTCGTACAAGAACTCGTGTATCGGAGTTTGGGGAATGGGGTGACCAGTGGTTTGGGTCGCTGCATTTCGAACTCCTGGTTACCAAAATCCAGATACGGCCAGGACCATCGGATCAGGGGGAGATTCACTGTCGTCGATCTCATCGAAGGTAAGATTTTGGGTTTCTAGGTTTGAAGAGTCGAAAGACTTGACTCTCTCACATCACTGAGTCGCGAAATGCGAAAGGTGCCTCTTGGCTTGGCCTGTGGTCATAACCAATGATCACATGGAGGTGGATAAGGGAAGAGCTAGCTTGTGCTAGGCCCCTGTAGGAATTCAGGGATTTTATCCCTTCAGGAAGAGCGACAATTTTATTTTCTCCGTAGTGGGTATGTGACAAATTGGTATCAGAGCATGGTTACAACACATGGCCTACTCGGGCTCATGTACGAGTCGCGTAAGGAGATATTGTTATCTGCATTTTCTCTTTAAGGAGAAGGATTGCAAAATGAAACTGTAATTTGGGAATTTCTACGGAATTCCAACAAAGGAATTATATTGTTCCTTTGTCAAAATGATAACTATTCTTATAGGAGTAGGGATGCACTGATCAATATTACTGATAAGACCTGAGTGTGAATAACAGAGGTGGAATAAATTGTGCTAGGAAGTTGCACGAGCTAGAAAAGGGACATGAACTGAGTTGTTCTATTATAGTGTGGTGATGGCTACCTACTAAAGCAGGTAGAGTCTCTTTCAATTGAGATGGCTGGTTAGGTAAGAATTAAGATCCTCATGAAGAACTCCTTCATGATTTAGGAAATCTGGTAAGGACTGGTAGGATCCTTAAAAAGTTATTATTAAAAGACTAAACCTTGAGCATATAACTCTTCATGATTGAGAGGACTGATGAAAATATGTAGGGTCAAATTACCTGACCTATAATGGTTAGAATGGACAACAAGGATAATCTGTTTAAACAAGATTGAGAGGAGTCCTTTGGGACTATTGTTAATTCCCAAGAGTGACCCTTGATGTTTGTTCCCATAAAGAGAGGGTAACATCCATATGAGTTATGACTATGAGATTAGTCCTATAAGTAACTTAAAATCTCAGAAGAGATAGCGGAGAAATTTTGTATGCCGAATGTGCATTTAGAATAAAGCTTGTGTTAAAGTTTGAAAACTCCAGAGGTTGAGCGCAAAGTATACCAGGAGGAGTAGTGGTTTTGAGTCTCAAGAGGAAACACTTAGAAAAAGTTTTTAAGTTTCGAAAATTTGAAGCATTCAAAGGTGAAGCACAGAAAACTGAAGTTCGAAGAAAGAACAAGTACGGAGGATTGTGGAAGTTCGAAGAAAGAACAAGTACGGAGGATTGAGAAAGAGAAATCCTTCAGAAAAGAATTTTGAAGATTGGATAAGATCGAGAGTCAAGATCCATTCAGAAAGAGCCGAAATGTTTCAAGTTGTTCGATCTCGGAGAAGTAGCGCATTGGTTAGTTGCGAGGAGATACCGTAATTTCTCAAAACCAAAGGGCTTAGAAGAAGCAACAATAAATTTGCAAAAATATCATAGACGTTGATCAAGGAGCAATCTGGACCATTGATCGTCTAGAGAGAATTTTGCAATTTCGGGGATCGGGAGAATGGAGGTGAAAGGTATTTCGACTTCGCGACACACGAAATCTTGAAATCTTGATACGCAAAACCCCGATGAGATCTAAGCTGTCAAATCGTGGAAGAATCAGGATTGTCAAATTGAGAACTCCAAAATTTCACAATTTCGGGGATCGAAGGATTCGAGGTGCTTCATAACAGAAGTCCCAAAGTCGCGAAATGAAAAATCACAACATAATCACAATCGTTGGTTGGAGAGTTGCTGGTGATCATTGATCTGATCCAAAATTTCATCATTTCGGGTATCGAGAGTTTGAAGGACGGAGATTCGATTGACTCATATCACTGATACGTGAAATCACGATGCACATTTTTGGGTTAGTGTGTGGTCACAAGGCATGGTCACATGAAAGAGACTTGCGTTTAAGCGCTTGTACACACAGGCCGAAATTTGTGAAGGCCCAAGGATTGTTTGTTATAGGTTCCAGCAGGGAATCAAAGATTATTTCAGTTCAGTCTTAAGAAGATCCTAAAACTGAGAGGTCACGCAACCCTTGGATAGAAAGGGGGGGGTTTGCACCATATAACTGTGATAACTACATGCAAGCTTAGGATTATAAAAATGGTTAAGTACGTCATAGATGTAAGTTAACAAAGATGCATGTTTATATTCCTTAAGGGGAATATTTAGTAAAAAGCTAAAGCTAACTCAAGGCTAAGGCCATCACAAATAGTGATGGATATGCAACAAGGGAGTTGCATGCCAAAGGAGTTCCCGGTGGAGGAACTGTGTAAGGACTTTGTCAGAAGAACAGAGTCACAACCCTAATAATTGTTGAAGGTTGGGCAATGGGCTGCAAGGCCTGTCCATATATAAGAATCCTGGTGGATTACATTTTGAAAGAATCGTGATGAATTAATAGAAGACTAACAATTGAATATTGACCATTCTGATAATAGAATGGAAGTTTGTAGGATGCACATGTTCATGGAATATTGACCATTCTGATAACCGAATGGAAGTGTGTAGGATGCACATGTTAATGATTCATTATGAGCAAAGAGTTTCTATTAAATCATGTTGCGGTATCCCAAAAAGGGTTAGGGTGAGGCCTAACCAAGGCAGCTCAAGAAAACGAGCAGGAAGATCTCGACGAGGAGTAGAATTGCAAAAGTAGAGAAGAGACAGTGAGGCCTTAGAGATAACTTGGCTAGGCTGAAAAGTCCCAGGTAGTGTAGGAAGAGTTGGAAGAAGGGGAGAGTCCTCAACTCTTTCCTCGCTGAGTATTATGTTTTCCCTTGGATAAGAAAGCTGGTATTCCAATAAAAATAAAAAGGTCTTGACACCATAAGTAATAAGGATTGTATTGCCGAAGATACAATTGAAATTTGTTTTTGTTTCACTTATGGAAACATTTGAGGATGTTTATGAATTTGAATGTTATGATACATGCATTTGGTTTAATATTACGACTAATGTAATTGTGTCTATGATGATGCATGATGTGTATAGAAATGAATTGGATCTATTGAGGAAGATAGTTGCCAATGATGGGCAACCTCAAACAGAGAATGACCAAGAGAAGGCTGGGAGTGAAATAATGTTGACAGGGTTGTAAAAGTCCCCATAAAGCACTGGTGAAGAGGTAAAAATAAGAAAGAGGGTGCTAGCAGCCAAGAAACGGTATAAAGATATTCGTGCCTGTGTGGCACAAGGTATGAAGGGATTTGGTAAGAACCCCTTCTGAAATATTTTTTTGTCTTAGTGTTATGAATAAACTTGAAAGGAAGTTGTATGCCTTGGATACCCAAGTAAGGTATGACTCAGGACAAAGAACCGAAATGATGGAGGTATGAACCTCTGGTAGTAAACATTGTTTGTAACCCTTGGAAGAATCCATGAATTGATATGTCATGAATGCATTGACAATCAAGGAATGTGTAAAGGCATTCATGTTAAAAGTTTGAGTTCATGTATATTTATTTGGGATCATGATCGGCCTATAGTAGGTAGTATGGTCCTACTGTAAGAATGAAAGAAAACGAATAAACCATATGAGGAAAAGGTTGGTTAAATTCCAACACCCCATGGCCAACAACCGGTCATAAAGTGTGATGAACTTGAAAAACAATGCAAGAATGCATTGGGTATGAATGTGGCCATGGATATTGGCACAATTGTTAAAAACCTTTTGAAATATTGAATTACAATTTGAAAAGTTTGGTATGTTGAGATGAGACTAACAGTTTGTTTGGTTGTGGAAAGAATGAATTGCAAGAAGCAAAGGGTCATGGATATGGCGGTGAGGTAAGCCCATAGGAAAGACCGATTTCCTGCTGAGCCAAACTGCGAGGAATGCATGTGCATGAGGAATGCATATTTGATTGTTAGTATGCACAATTCTAAAATTGTTGTGATGAAGTTGAAAAGGTGCGATAAAAATGTATGTGCATGAGAACTAACAATTTGATTAGCTGAGGAATGATTGCAGGAAGAAAGAGTCTTCGATATGGAAATGTTGTAAGCCCATAAGGAAGACCGATTTCCTGCTGAGCTAAAATGTTATGGCAAAGAAAGTCCCATGCTTGTGAATCTGGTTTCGCACGAAACATATCTGAAAATAAAAGAAGAGATTGGAAAAATTTGTGGGTGACATATTTGCAATAAAAATTATGAAAGTTGGAATTTATAATGATGTCTCACAAATGTTGTATGCCTATGACATAGGTGAAGAGAAAAGACATGTCCAGAAGGAACAGATGAAGGCTATCAAAGCTAAAGATGATGAAAAAAGGCTATTGTTGAGCCATGAAAACCCTATGATAAGCCATGATCGCCTGAAAAATATTGTGTTGAGGTAACACAGGTTGGAGGTATGCCTTGACAAAGAAATTCTGAGGGACACCTCGACTGTAAGACTCGATAGAGTCTCTAAAATTTTCCCGTGCAAGAAAACCTTAGCAGGGCAAGATGGATTGCCCGAGGGACTGTATAATAGTGAAGGGGATGCCTGAGCCTGGGCCTAGAGGGTGAGTGACCGCAAGGAAGAGGAGATGTTAATAATTCTTGTAAACTATTGGGATCATGCACACAGTGGGTAGTTTCCCATGCAGAAAAACCTTGGAAAGGAAGATGAAATCATGATAGCTCTTGTGAACTATTGAATTGGAATCATGCACCCAATGGGTACATCAAGGAAAGCAATGAGCATCGATAACAAAATTACCATGTGGATACAGATCCACAAACTCCATAGATAAGTATTGTGCTAAGATTATGAAAATTTCCTTTTGAATTTTGAACAACAATAAGATGTTTTCGCACAAAATTGTGATTAATGTGCTTGTTGTCCAAGAATTATTGAAGGCAGATGACGAAGACTAAGATCCTGAAAGAGGACTTGACCGAGGAGGAAGGTCAAGACTTCTGAAGTGGCTAAATGAGAAAGGCATGACAGGTGTTTTTTGAGTAAGAACATCGAGGATAGTGTTCCTTTAAGGGGGAGGGAATTGTAACACCCTGTTTCCCCCAATTTGTAATTAATCATAAAATAGGAATTACCATGCTAATGCATGAGGACAATGTAAATGTATTATTGTTTGCGTTGCCAATAACTGACTGTGGGGGTGAATCCTTGAAAGTACTGACTATGATATCACTAGAGGAAGAATGTGAAAACTATACAAGAGGGTTCATATATCAAATAACCCCAAATCTCCCTTGATAAGGATAACAAACCTCCTTTGAATCTCGAGGAAAGAAATCAGTTAATGAAGAAAAGACTGGTGGTTGAACAATCAACCAACCCAATGAATGGAAACATGGGTTGTCAGCCCGAAGTACCGTAGTGACCTGCAGACCTGAGCTTCCTTCTGATAGAAGGAACAGGATAGGTCAGCAAAAACCTTCCAGGGTAAGGGGGATACACAAGGGAGAAGAGACATGCGACGAGAGAGCGTAAGCTCGTAAGGGAGATGCTCCAGCAGAATCAAGAAGGAAAGGTTGTGAGTTTTATGTGGAAGAGCATCTGAGAAACCTCACTGAGGCCATAACCGAAAGAGAAAGATCTGAGTTGCAGAGAATAGGACCCGAGTAGAAGCTGGGACAGAGACATAGCTCCTGAGAACTGTGAGAACTCCCTGGTGATATCATGGCTTGGCACGGGGGTGTCCAAAGTGCTAAGAATGAATGCCTCTGAGCCTATGGTCAGGTGGAAGGACGAACACCCACAGTCAATTGGTTGGCGACAACCTATAATAGATAAGCGATTTCCTACCATGTCTAATTTAGCCATAACTTTGTATGAATTGGTTATACTATGTATGTTTCAGGAACTATGCATATGCTTAATGGATGTAATGTATCCCTTATTTCTGCTTGATTGTATAACTAGGCCAGTAATAAATTATATGGTTAGGAGATGATTTTATACTCGTAAATGCTTGTGTCCTGTGGAGGCATAAGCCAAAGTCACGAACTGTTTGTTCATCGACCCCAGACACAGTTTCATGTATGCATGCCAACCCTCCTAATTGTTTAGATTCATTGGAGGAAGGAGTTTTTTAAGCTCAGGAGAGGTATTGCAGATCGACATAGGCTCTCTGCGAGGCAAACCGAACCTAGAAATCCCTAATTCCTAGATAAGCTCAAGAAGGATCGCACCATTGTGTGCAAGAACCCTGCATGGAGTGCAGAGGTCAAGAAACCCTTTGGAGGTTTCAGAGCATATGAAAGCTCAGGAATGATAGAGATCATGATCAAAATCAGATCTGAACTGTTGGTTCAATTTGGGGAAATAGAGGTGAGGATTTCCCCAAAGTCCTGAAAGGCGAATCCCCGATTTGCAGGGGAAAATCTGGACCGTTGGAGCCTACGTCTAGACAGTCAGAGAAGAGTGTGCAGGAGAATAGATCTGAACCGTCAGATTGAGCTCAGGGGACCGATAGCCATCGGATCCATAAAAGGGACATGAGGTTTAACCTGGTGCATGCAGGGGAGAGAGGACTCGTCAAAGTCGTAAAAGCCTCGGGATCATCCATCCTAGAGGATGCATGTCAAATATCCACATCCATTGGGGATTTGGCACTAGGGAAATGGGATTAAAGACTCTCCCAAATTCTCAAAAGGGAGAAAGCCAGGATTGATCGCGACCATTGATCATCCCGAAAAGATCACAACTGTTGATCATGGCTAAAGGTCGCAACCATCCATCAGAGGGACACGTGGCTGCTGGTCGATGTTTCGGTACCAGGAAATCATAGGAGAAGGCTTCCCCAGACTCTTGATGGGGAATTGTCGACAACAAATTGCGACCGTCGGGTCATGACAAATCTAGACCATCCATTTGTAGAGGACACATGGCGAAAGTTAGGAATTTCGCTGACTCACAGCTGAAAGAAGTCAACGAAAGGAGTTCTTAGAACTCTTGAGTCGCGAAATCACGACTTAATCCTAGTCGTTGGTTTAAGAGAGATCACAACCGTTAGATCACGGGGCTTGTGGGTTGTCAATCTAACCCGAATCTAGATCGTCCATCGAAGGAGATGCGTGGTGAGTGGTCAGAGTTTGAGGAAAGCTCTGAAATCCCGTGGGCCATTGGATCTCATAGAACAACGAAGGGATTAAGACTGAGTGTCTTTCAACACCCTTAAGCTCAGGAGGGATAGTGACCGTCAGATCCAGATCAACGAGGGTCGTTGATCTCATACATGAATTCCCATATCGAAATTCGGGGATTGGAGTGACAAGAGATTTGGCGTCGCTACATCATGAATTCTTGGTTCACGAAACTCCAAAAAGATCTGGACTGTTGGATCCAAGTCATTGAGGATCGTTGGATCTCATACAAGAAATCGCGTATCGGAGTTCGGGGAATGGAGTGACCAGTGGTTTGGGTTGCTTCATTTCAAACTCTTGGTTACCGAAATCCCGATACGGCCAGGACTGTTGGATCAGGGGGAGATTCGCAGCTGTCAATCTCATCGAAGGTAAGATTTTGGGTTTCGGGGTTTGAAGAGTCAAAAGACTTGACTCTCTTGCATCACTGAGTCGCGAAATGCAGAAGGTGCCTCTTGGCTTGTCCTGTGGTCATAACCAACAATCACATGGAGGTTTATAAGGGAAGAGCTAGCATGCACTAGGCCCCCGTAGGAATTCGGGGATTCTATCCCTTGAGGAAGAGCAAAAATTTTATTTTTTCCGTAGTGGGTATGTGACAAGTTTTATGTAGTTTAGAGTCTAAAACCATTATTATATATTTAGAATATAAACATAGAGGTTTCTTTAGAGACTCTTGGTTTAAGAATTGGAACATAAATAATCCAATTAATAACATCAATCATTTTAAATCTTACATCCTTATGAAGTTGAAAGTTAAGAATCTAAATAATAATGAAATTATTAATAAGAGGAAATTGAAACACTAAAATATTGTAAACATTAGATAATAAAATGGCATGAAGGGCTTTCATTGTGAACACTAAAATAACTCAATAGCTATGGATTCTATGGTTTAACTCATGACATAAAAAAAATAAGTGTTTGAAAGGTTAATATACCTAAGATATTTAATCACTTTGACTTCAACATTGATGAAAACAAATTCTTTGATATCCTTAGATAGATTAACTTGTAGAAACCCTCTTATGAACATATATTTAAAAAACAAAATCATGAAATATAACTCCTCTAATCAATGTTGAATTGCATTAGAAAATCCGAAAATTTATTAAATAGATTCTGGAGTTTTACCCTTATAAAATCTCAAGATAGTTAGAATATATATTTAGTGAAAAGTTCTCAACATAGGACATTAGGAAAATTGGGTATTCCAACGGAGCAAAGGGTCGTGATACATGTAATGCTTATAAAATTGAAAAAAAACAAATTTCCTTTATCATGCTTTGAATAATTCTCATTTTATTTAAGTTTAAAGAAAGATTTGGTGGAGGCTGAAATATTTTTCTTGAATTGATGGTTTAAAATTCTTTCTAATTCTTGTAGTTAAAAAAGAATAAGAAATATTTAAATTTTTTATAACTATGTGGCAGTTATAAATTGAATATGGAGTTAGTAAATTGTAAAATTATATGTTAAAAGTTTGTTTGTTTGTTTTTTGAATTTAAGTTTTGAAAATGGAATTTAACTCAATTTCTTCCTACCATGTTTATAAGGAAAGAACAATGAGGAAAATTCCCTCTAAAAAGTAGATCTTTAGCCAGATTTGGGGATATGGAATGTATAGGAGCTAAACGAGAATCATCCTATAAATATTATCATACCTTCTAATGCTCCTTTGGATCTTATGCTGGTTGTTATGTTTTTCTTACAAGATTCTTGAGTTTTTGTTGTTTTAAACATATTATATATTATTCATTATCGAGGATATATATATAAGTAATATTTTGTTGTAAAATTTTGAGAAATGATAGGACATATATGCTTCATCCATGAAGTTCAATGATATAATACTTTTTGGACTAAATTAATATGGGTACACTTTCTAGTGTATTTAATCCATAATCCATAATAAGATATGGGTACACTTAATTTCTAGTGTATTTAATCCATAATCTTTGGGAAGGTCATTGAAACGTTTGAATACAAATATAATTTTATATAAAATAATATAATTTCAAAAATAATGTATCAACTTATTATTTTATAAAAATAATTTTATGAAAATAATATAATTTTTATGATAATATTTATGGTTTTTAAGGTAAACAAAGTTTTCGAAAAAGCAATTAGAATAAAATATTCTTTTGGATATTGTTTTTTTTATATTTAAATATAGTTTAAATAAAATTATCACATTCATTATTTTATTAGAAAAATAAAAATAATTATACTTAAATATTTTAAATATAATTGGCATTGTTGCTAGGAGTTTGGGCTACCCTCATATTGACAGTGTTTTTAAACATCTTAGCCCTTCAGGTTTTTGGCATACTTTCATTGTCTATCACATTTCATGGTTTTTCATCCCATCGTTCTTAACGTACTTTAATTGTAATCGCTTTCTGACTTCAACTTTTCAATTATATGCAAATGCTAAGTTTTGGTAATGGAAACTTATCAACTTATTTAAAAAAAAAAAACAAGTCAATGTGTTATAAATACTAAGTTTTGTGTTTTTAATGCT
>SNQJ01S0228300.1:13614-28183 GCA_010110895.2 Picea sitchensis | reverse complement strand
TTTCATGTTTTTGACAACCATCATAGACAAAAAGTTATATTATTGTCTACTCTTATGAAATTATTTCTCTTAGTGTGTTATTTCAACCTTTCACAAGCATAAAATATTATCATCATTCTACCAACCCAATCATATGAAAGCTAGAGAATGCTTTGGAGGTGTTCTTATGCATTTTAAAGTGGTGCAAGAGAGGAAGAGAATCTCAAATAAGATATTTTGTGATTAGTATCCATCACTCGATATGGATATGGACACCCTCTTTATTAAAAGGGCCCATAGATCCAAAGTTCTTTTCTATAAAGGATTTTTGATAAAGTTATGTTTTTAATTTTTTTAAGTATTATTTATTAAATAAATTTAAACTTTTTTATTTACTTTAAATAATTTAATCTCAAATTTATTCACATAAATAAAAAGTTTTGAACTCAAATTTAATGCCCATATAAATTTGATAATCTTTTTAACTTGTTACTTGACGTTACAAAGATCTTTACTACTAAGGATTTACCATGATGATAAAAATATAAGTTTATGGACATTTTTCAAAATTGTCTCTCCACAAGCACATGCTAATGGTAAAAACTGTTTTCCTAGTTTAATATTTTAAAAATTATGTTTAGGAATATGTTAATAGCAAAATATGTATATGATTTTGAAAGTTAATATAGAAATTAAAATAGTAAAAGTATATTTTGATTTTTAATTGAAAAGTTTTGAAAAAAAAAAATTAAAAATTATAGAGAATTTAATAAACGCTTCTTGACATTTATAAATGATATTTTAATAAATTTACTAATTTAGATTAATGTATTTTATTAATTTGATTTGAATTTAATATTTACTAGTATAGGTAAATCAAATATTCAATAACATTTACAATAATTAGTGATTCGATTATTTATGTTTTCATTTCTAATGATTTTTTTTAGAAATATTCTAGTTATTTATGTGATCTTATAAGGATGTGAAGTTTAGGGATACACTGTTTCTAGAGAATCTTGGAGAAAGATAGAGTAGATCCAAAAGAATTTTATAATTTGTAATCTCAAAATTAAAGGCAAAACACCATATCCTATCCTTCTCATAGAAGTGAGTCTTCCCCCCATTGAGTGTACAACTATGATTAGGTACTTAATGTACAAGAACAAGATAAACAACATGGACTACAAGAGGCTCTCCAAAATTGTTTCAAACTCCAGCCAAAACCACCAACTACTAAAGTGAGGGTGACATCAAGATGCCAAGTCTTGGCTAAACCATTGGGGAATACAAGAAGATGTGATTCTGAAGAATATCGATTAAAAATATTACTACATTTAAATTTAAATTGAATCTATGGTATAATAAAGAATTAGAAGATAAAAGGAAGCTAAGATACTGCAAGGAGGTAGTCACCCAAATCTAGAAGATCAAACTTCAGTCATGACTAGTGCAAAGAAGAAAATCAACATCACTAAAATACTAACCAATTCCCATGAACTATAGAGCTCAGCTGGGCATTGGACAATCCCAAAACACCATGGGGCACAAGAATCTGCCATCTTTGTGAGAGTAAGAGGGTTGAAGATGAAAAGCACTTTTTTCCTAGACTGCCCCGCTTATATCCAAATTAGATCCCAATTTCAAAATATCATTCCTAATCTCCCAAGTCAACAAAACTATGGTGATCTTAAAACTCTTTTCTCGATGTTTTTTTAGCACAAAAATAAGATTCTAAAGATATTTAAGTAATCTCTTACCTTTTTTAAGGTCCCATAGACCAATTTTGGTCTCAATAGAGATTGATCATCATCATCATTAATTAAAGTATTGTTTAAACCGCTATCCTTTTATAAGAAAAACCAATTATAAAAACTTATTCAATAAATTAAAATTGATCTTGATAAATTTTAATAACCATCATTATCATTAACATTAACTATTACAATTCTTTAAATATTCTTAAACATAAATTAATACACAAAATTAAATAAACTTTAATTTTAAATTAAAAATGAAAATGTAATTATTAAAAATTATGATTAAAAATATCAATATGATATATCTACTCATACTTGGAAATATCAACATTAAATATTTACCAATTTTCAATATGATTCATCTATTCATTCTTTTATTTTTGTTTATAATAATGTCCATGGTTATCTATTCTTCATAATAAAATATATTTTACATAAATCCAAAATTAAAATAAATTAATTAGATTTTTGTAAAATAGTTAATTAAATATTTAATATAAACAATAATTAAATAAATAAATTTTCTTAATTTTTAAAAATTTATTTTTTCAAAATATACTTATAATACATTTAAAAACATGAATATTGTGTTATTTTTTCAAAATAATTTAGATTTAAGATATTTGTATTAATTGTTAAAGATTTTTTATTATGTTGAGAGGGTGTTTTAAAAATCAGGTAGTATGTGTATTAATTGTTGAAGATTTTTTATTATGTTGAGAGGGTGTTTTAAAAATGTAGTGAAAACTTACATTTGCATATTTTTTATTAATTAAAATTCACTAGTACACTTAACACATTTTTATGATAATTTAGGAATATTTATTAATTATTTAAAAAAATTAAAGTCCAAGATTTGTTTATTTAATGCAAATTTTATTAAAAATTAGAAATTTTACATTAAATAAAACTTTGTAGATAAAATCATTAGATAAGGTTTTGATTTATTTTAAAATAATTTAAAATTTTGAAAATTTAAAATAATGATGAAATTTTTAATGTAAATCATTTTGTTTATAATTTTTTATTTTAAAATTCTAGAACTAATTTATTAAAAATATAGTAGAGATATAATCTAAGAGTCATTGTGTTTATCCATGTGATTGGACAAAACTGAGGCCTGCCCTTGTTGGGAAACCAGGCTGGAAAAAGACTTGATTATCCTGCCTTCTTTTTGGTGGGAAATCAGGCTTACAAAAATGTTGAGAGTTATTTCTCAGTTTGCTTACTAACATAAGACCAAAAAAACTTGAAAAGTCCTAAATGAAAAAAGATTGAAAAAGAACAGAAGCTTGGGAATCAAGTGTGTTTGCCGGTCATGGGAGGGCCATCCAAAGGAGTCTCTTCTACAACGAGGCAGCCACCAAAATCATTGTCGCTGGAGGAGCTGGAGTTGTCCGAGCTTGGTTCCTTGACTGGGAGGCCTGCGCTCTTGATAAAGGGAGCCATTAACGAACTGTGCTTTCTTGAAGTGGTCTCAGTGACTGGTTTGTTGGAATTCTCCTTAGGTGTCAAGGTGTTAGGTTGGGCCGCAGAAGGAAGAGGATGGGTTCTAGGGAAGGGAGGAACTGAAGGAGGAGGACGAGTAGTGGGGGAGTGGGGTGAGCAAGGAGAACTAGGAGGGGTCTGAACAAAAACACCCGGGAGGCTGAGGAGGATGCGAGCGAGAAGGTTTTTACCACCCAATAACTGCGACGGTGTCTAGAGGTGCACTAGGATGCTGGGAGGGAACTTGAAACCTCCTCTTCCCAGTCGTCTAGTAGTTTCTGTAGCGAGTCGGGGACCGAGCAGTCGTAGTCGTCCTGGTTGGCCAGGAGGGGCGGGGGAGGAGTTGTGGAAGCTCGCCCACCGCGACCACTTCGCCCCAAAGTGGGGGTGGCACGCTTGTGGGGAGGCATTAGTGAGGGACTGTGCTTGCAGGGCGTTGCGAGGGGGGAGAGCCACCACTGATTGTAGAGAGCAGAGAGTTTCCACATGTGGAGAGAAGAAATCCATCTCGTGGAGGAAAAAAAGGAAGAATGAAAAGAGAGGTCGCGGCTAGTGGAGTGATAAGCGCCATGTGAAGGGGGGGTCAAATCCGACACCATTAATGCTACCAACCTTTGCAAGCATGTGGAATGGTGCGACATACAGTAGCCATGCAGGTGGGGAGCAAGAGCCATAGTCAGAGTAATGGAATGATGTTTCAGGACGGGAGGGCGATTAATTCGCATGAGAGGGTGAGGTGGAGCGCACCCAGTCTTTGGTTTGCGTGTTGAGGGGACTCGAGGTGCCCACCAGGTGGACGAGGGTGACACCCGCATCCGGGGCATTTTGTTTATAAAACTTCTTATTATTATTATTTTAAATTGTAATTGGAAGATTTTATATTGATAAAAAAACAATGTAACAAAGTTGTAAAGTAATTACATTCAAGTTTCTTCTAGAATAGTCATATGTTTACAAAATGATATATTGTTTACTAGCCTATAACTAAACCTAATTATATCTAGGGGCAACATTTCCTAGCACTTCTGAGTTGTATATATTCTACAACATAAACCTGAAATACTAAGAACTTTATAAAACATAAAAACTTAACAAAATGCATGTTTAATGGTCGCTTCTTCCATTGTTGCACTAACTGGATTCGAGTGAAATTTTGCAATATCCATATTGTTAATGAGCTAGTGCATTATCTCTTCTTCATTTGGTCCTCCACAATTTTACTTTATAGACTGCACCTGATTTGAGGCCCCAGAGTGGTCTCCCTTACTTAGATTGATAACCATGCTCCAAAGCATATTACATTTGGCCTCTAGGACTACCGTTTGACGCTTATTGGACAAGCATGCCCATGATTGTTGCAACTTGAGTGACTACTTGTTATTCATTTTCATGAATTTTTGTTATGGTTGCAAAAAATGATGTTTTGTTAGCTTGAATGGACTCTTCATGGTTTCTTAACACTTTCTTGATCTCCTTTAGTTCCCGATAATCCATAATGAGTCAAAGGCAAAAAGGACATATAACCACCTATGAATATTCTTTTTGTTGAGCTGCATAAAGACCTTGTAGACTTTTGTGTGCCAAAGGAGGAATCAATCAAGGCTCCAATACAACCAACCCAAGAGACTTGGGAAAAGTCACAGAATGTCGAGAGAGAAAACCTCTTCCAAAAGCAAGAACATAGAAACAATCAAAATCCCCGAAACCTAAAGAATACTCTAAACTCAATGCCTTCAAGTGTCAGGAAGCCTAAAGAGTGTTATGTCCTTCCATTGTAAAGACAATATGCTTTCCTAGAACAATACTTTATCCAGATTCATATCAGATCGAGACAAAGGAATAAAAAAATACCCAGAATATAACAAAGAAACACCAATAAGGCTCCCATCGAAAGAGGTGAACCAAACAAATAAATACTCCCATAGTTTAGAAGATGATAGGGGAGGGGGTTCATTGGTGCTCATAAACACTCAACCAATCAAACAAAACACTCTAAATGAGAAAACATACTTTACTAGAATCCTTGCTCGTCTGGAAACTAGAGCCTCCACAGTCGCATAATATTCCAATGATCCATAATCCCATTGTGGCAAGAGAAAAATCCTTGCCGGAGTTCATAATCATGCAAAGTCATGAATCTGGGCATGTGACAAGGAGACACATGTCTCTTCTCATAACTTCCTATACTATACGAATAATTTTCCTTGTGTTGAGCCACGTGACTCCTTAATGGATTGCTATACGACTTGCTCCTAATGTTGAAACGTTTATGGAATGGGTAGATCATATCCATTGCCATTAATGCTAATGACCCCCTCTTTTAGAAGGGTGGCTTGATTAGCAAATCCATCTACAACTTGATTATTTTCTGAGAGCACTTGAAAGAATTTGATACTAGTGAATTGGAGCACCTCTTTTTTTTCCCATTCTAACATTGAAGCTAGGAGACACTAGGATATTATTGAGAGTTGTTGTCTTCGGGACCATTTTACCAATCACAGTCTTTGAATCCTCAACCATTATCAATGATTGAATGTTAGATTTGATGTTAATCTCAAGCCTTACATTAAAGCACAAACTTTTGATATGTTATTAAAAGCAATGCCAAGACCCAAGTAAACAACAATTCTATTGTTCCTCTAGGGCTCATTGCACCGAGAGGCACTCTACAATGTAGTATGGGGGAGATGTTGTCATGTATGTACATAACATTAAAAAATAATCCAAAAAAAAAAGTTGGCTCAATTATACTTTGAACAATTAAGTAAGTAGGCTCCATTACACACACACATGAACACACAAACACATCTAACACAATTATCCATTCTTTCTTTATATTGCCCCTTTGAAATATATGGCCTTCGTACAAAAGTCACAAGAAGAAGAGAGCAAACTGTGAGGTAAGTTGCAAGCATCTTTCTTTAGGCATCCAATTATAATAGATGCATGATTGAGTGTGACTTACCTCTTTGAAGTTCATGATAGCCTCTTTGATTGCATCGATCCCGTTACTATAGTTAGTTATGATTGTTACACTTTAAAATTTCTAAAGTTACACATTATTGCAATACACTCTCCAAAATAAAGTACATCTCATACTTAATTATAATTTTAATTAGTTAACTATAACATAATGATGTTAATAATAATAATAATAATAATCTAATTTTAAGGTCACATCCAAGACTAACTCCAAATTGGTGTATGAGATCCCCTTACTTAAAATAATAATAATAATAATAAAATAATAAAATAATAAATGTATATCGCTATAACCAAGAAAGATAAAATTAAAATGGAGTTCCAAAACAAATATATTTATTATACAAATTGATATATATATATATATATATATATATATTGGTAAATAAAAAAGTTTGTATTATCTTGAGATGTCAAAAAAGAGACACATGTCTGAATATACATCAAAACTCGTCACTTGTTCTGCCACATGTATGGAAACCAGAACATGTAGCCTATATTGTTCATGGGAAAACTGGTAGACCAGAGTCTATTTTCAACAAAATTTGACTGTAAATGCATCCTAGCTAAAACTGAAAATCCAACAGTAAAGAAACTAGATGTAAGGCGAACCTGAACTTCCGTCATGGGGAACTGTGAAGGCAAACAACTGACATCATGTTGGGAAATGACTCTTCACATGCTCGCTTGACAAGGAATCAAACAACATGTCTAGGCACCTGCTAAGGACATGCTGGTTGTGAAGTTGATCAACCAAATCTCGCCTCATCTCAAAGATCAATGCTAAATGGTCCTCCGTGAGCCTGCAGGAACTGGGCAAATTATGTCACCCCAAGGCTAGATGAGCTTGCTCGCCTGTGTGCAGCTCCCAATGGGTCTTCTCCTCGCCCCAGTAGTCGTCTCAATCTGTCCCGGGTGCTTCATTATGCGGTCCACTAACATTGGGGGTTGTGCCTCGCTTGAAGTCGTCCTGAATCTGTGGTGGGATTTCCTCCTCCACCACACAACCTCCCATGATAACCTCAAGAAAATTCAATGGGAGGTCAGTGCCAATTGGTTTTGTTTGCTCCATGGTGTTCTCCTCCCAGTTAGGAGGAATCTCTTCCTCCACTATAGATCCTCCATAGTTTAGCTCAGGGTCAGGAAAATGGGGCGTAGGCTGGGCATCATCGCGCCAACTTTGGTCAGAATAAGGATAGTGAACATAGATGCTCCCTGTAGTGGGAGAAAGAGAAGGCAGACACGTGCGCCAATGCCGACCTACTAGACTGTAGTAGGCTGACCCACGCTTGGAATTACCTTTCTCATGGGGCATGGCAAAGCTGGACTCGAGGGGAAGAAAATTGACAGAGGAGATGAAGGGAAAGTTGGTCATGGGAGGAAGAAAATTGACAGAGGCTCAACCTGCTTGGACGAATAATGCAGGTGGAGAATGCAGAGCTGAGGGAAAATTCTGGAAATAAGAACCACAAAAAGAGATTACCTGCGTGATGATGAGAGAAATGACAGTTTGGGTGCCATGAATGTCAAGGTGATGCTGCCTTGCTGCATCGTACCAGTTCCGGATGGCCAAGCTTGGTGCACCATTAAACCTTCCTGACTGTCCCATCGCACTAACCTCTTGCCTAAATGAATGTTAGGCATTGTGAGTTAACAGAGGGAGAGGCTGACGACGAGGGGCTTTAACTCCACTCATTGTCAGGGTGACATGTATCATATGCTCAACATGTGTCACCCCATCCGAGGATTATACAAATTGATATTAAATGCAATGTTAGTTTTGATTACTTGATAGGTAGAAATTATAAACCAGCCTAGATCCATTTAACTCCGGATCTATAAATCCCCGAGAGGGATCAAATCTCTCAAGGTACAAACCTTTAACCTTTCCTCAAGTTTTGCACTCTAAAAAAGGTTTGCACCTCTTCCCCATATATATATAATTTATTATTATTATTTTAATGTGTTATGTTACATGAACATCTCTCCCATACTTGGGTGTAGAGCACCTCTACGAGCAACCAACCTAGATCCATCTTAACCCTTGATCTAAGTAGTAAGTAGAGTGATCAATCTTTCGAGATAAAAACCTTTCTAAGTTTTGCACTCTAAAAGAGGTTTGCACCTCGAGAAATTTGATCTCTCTCTACTCTTAATAGATCCAGAGTTAAGATGAATCTATGCTCGTAATAGCCCCTTACTCACATACCACCCCATATAAAACTAATTAATATTAAAAAAAAACATATTTATAATTAAAAAATTAAAACACAACTTACACCTTAATAATAATAATAAAAACTTTTATAATAACAACAATAATAATCATGTATAAAACTAATTAATATTAAAAAAATCATATTTATAATTAAAAAGAATTAAAACGCAACTTAATAAGAATAAAAATAACTCTTATTTGATATTTAATTGAGATATTTAATCAATTAAGATAAAAGTATAATTTATTATTATCTATGGTAAGTTCAGGTTAATTTATTAGAGAACCACGGTCTCATTAGGATTTGATATCCACTTATAATTCATTAATCTGGTGGTCCCAATTACCCACAACCCTCTTTAAATCACCTCACCCAGGAGCAGGATAGACGGCAAACCCTCTTTAAATAACCCCACCCAGGAGCCGGATAGACGGCAAACCCTCTTTAAATAACCTCACCCGGGAGCCGGATAGACGGCAAACCCTCTTTAAATAACCTCACCCGGGAGCCGGATAGACGGCAAACCCACCCAAGAAAATATTGAAGATAAAAAACGCCAATAGTTTTCTAAATATAGAGTCATTCCTAATGATGAATTCAAGCCTACTTACGTCAAAATTCGCTTCCGATGGTTAAAATACCATCATTGGTAGGAGTTGTTTTATTTTGGGCGATGAATTGAGAGAAACAGTGCACCGTACCGAGTAATTTTAATTTAATTGGACCAAGGCGACTCAAAGGGTCGGAGCAGATTCCAGTCTTGAGTTCCAAGTAACTATATAATGAATTGGGTATTGGAGTACTGACAGGAAGCCCTGAATTCAGAGTGAATTGGAAGGTGGGTGCTGCAGAGAATTTGGAGATTCATCAAGCGAATGCCAATTGGTTGGTGTTGCAAATTCAAGGAGATATTTTTTGCAATAGCTTGATCTGCATGCACTTGCCCCTATAATTGTTATTATATCATATCAAAAGGTAATCATATAAACATATTAAAGCAGAAGTTTTGAGGGTGATTTTTGAAGTCCTGGCAGCTGATCTCAATTCCAATTTGGACTACTTTTTGTGAATTTTGGGTGGCCTTTGAATTGAATTCTTGCTGGCTTCAATGGATTCAATTGTGGGTTGTAGTGGGAGAGAAGGGGCGAGGTCCAAGCAATTGGAGCCACAGGGCAATTGGGTTTCTGTTGAAGATGGGGTAGAGATGCTTAGTCCTTCTCCCTGTGTTTTACTTAGCTCCTCGGATGGAGTTGAGAGTCCTAATGAAGTGGAGATAATCCATTCAGCTGAAGGGTCTAAGATGAGGGACCGTAATTCAGACTCAAGCTCCCTCAGTAGCAACGGCAAGCGTCCGCGAGTCTCAGACTCTGCAGGTTGGTACTCATAGACACGTAATTTCCTTAGAATGCATCTAATTCATCGTTAAACGCAGCCCCTGTTCTATTTCAAATTGTGTTCTAGCTAGTAAAGTGTTGATCGGCCCGGTAAAGCCCTGATCAACCCTTATACTATAATGGTGTTTTATTCCTCTCTTTTTTGTGAGTTTTTTGTTTTTGTTTTTTATAAATAAAAATGCTTTCTATAACTATTAACATTATCAAAATAGGTACATACAGGGTATCTTAGGTATCTTAGGAAGGAATTCTTTTCTTTTTCTGCAAATTTTATATTTAAAGTAAAATACTATCAAAATATGTACATACAGGACATTAAGGAAAAATAGGAAAGGGCCGCAGCTACCACAAGCTAGTAGTACCTGGAACCTGCAAAACCAAATGGCCAAACATCAGCTACAAGTTGCCCTGAAGGCCCAAAATTTATCAAAAAAAGAGGGCAGCATAAGCAGCCACCACAAGCTAGTACCTAGTACCTGCAACCTACAAATCCAAATAGCCAAACATCAGGTACAAAATTGCCTTTGAGGTTAAGAAATGATCAAAATCCCAGGCCTGCTGACCTGCACAGTCCAATCATAAACAACATATGAATTAAGCAGCGGAGGGGATCATGCATGCATTGTGCAGCAGATCATCTCTGTCCTTGGCTGAGGCCCCTATCCATCCATAGCGGGCTCTGGGCCAGTAACGATGGGTTCCCACTCATCGTTACCTTGTTTTGGCTCAGGAGGCTCTTCTGCCGCCGGAATTGATAAAGCGAGCTGCGGGTATTTATCAGCCTGTGGAGGAAGCAAATCTTTCATTTGTTTTATGTCAAAGTGTTGCAAAAACCCGTTGTCTGGTCTCATCTATTTTTTCTATACAATAGTCAAAAGCTGTTTTCTGTTTTAGTTGCAGTTCAGAGTCATATTATTGTAGAACAAAATCCCCAACAAGGGATATGCCACAGTGATTTTAATACGCTTGCATTTAAGAATGCATACACAGAAGGGTTAAATACTAACTGTTGAAATTAATGCAGCTGCAAGAGCCATTCTTTGGGAGGATGGCATAAGACCCTAGCTGAGGACTAGGGCCCCCAGTGCACTCCTGGGGTTTTTTGGTTTGGGACCAAGCAGTTAGAGCCATGGCAAAAGACCCTAGTTAGGGCCCCCAGTATATTGTTGGGGTTCTTGGTCTAGGACCAAGCAGTAAGTCCCTAGATGTGTTCTAGGGCCCCTAGATGTGTTCCAGGGAATCCTTGCCCGACGCTTGGATTGATCCTTGGATGTGTTCCTTGGTGGTTGATATAAGTCCCTAGATGTGTTCTAGGGCCCCTGGATGTGTTCCAAGGAATCCTTGCCTGCGCTTGGATTGATCCTTGGATGTGTTCCTTGGTGGTTGATATAAGTCCCTAGATGTGTTCGAGGGCCCCTGGATGTGTTCCAGGGAATCCTTGCTAAACGCTTGGGTTGATCCTTGGTCTTGTACCTTGGTGGATAAGACCCTAGATGTGTTCTAGGGCCCCAGATGTGTTCTAGGGCAACCTGGTCTGGGACCAGGTAGATCTTGGTTAAATACCAAGATGTGATGATGTGTGATCTTCTTCCTCTCTTCCGGGATGGTCCATGAGACCTAGGAGTAGCTGAGAAGATGGACATGACCACATTGTTGATGTACCCTCTTATGCAGTGATGATAAAAGTTTATAAACCATCACGAGACTTATGTGGACATGTTTTTCCATTGAGGACCCCCTTGACCTTGTCTTATGGTTCCCCCTTTGTTTGATCTTGTTTCCCTTCTTGATTAATGTTGTGTTGGGTTTTTATAAGTCACTTTGACTTCTTTGACTTTTAATTAGTAATTATTATTAATTAAAATGTCATTTATTTATTATTTATTCTTAAGCCCTAACCCTTCTTTATAACTATATAAGGAACCCTCCCCCTCTCATTTTTACACACTTACTTACACTCACTCTCCTCACACTTCCTAAACTTGCTGCAGCTACCTCAGTTTAGTTTTTCATGGTTATGGTATGGCTTCTCTAGTAAACCCTCTATTTCAGATTTGAGGTATTACTTGTTGGCTGGKAACTTCAGGTTGATTCTGCTTGCTTGGTTATGATATGCTGGACMTCTTCCAATCTGCCTATGCTGCCTATGCTCACCGTGATCTCTCCTGTGGCTGCCACGGACTATCCCTTGACTGCTTGAAGGAGCCATGGACTGTCCCTTGGCTGAGTATGGGTGCCGCGGCCCTTCTTTGTGGCTGCTGCTGTGTGTGTGAGGCTACGGGTGCCTCCCTTCTTTGTGGCTACCGCTGTGTGTGTGAGGCTATGGGTGCCTCCCTTCTCCTGGCTGCCAATTTGTGTCAGGGTTTGCTGGATCTCTCTTTGCTGTAACTACCTGTGGGTGCATTTACTCTTTATGTTTGCTGGTGTCTTCTTTTGAGGGGTTTTCCTACTTGCTGTTTCAGTTGCTGGTATCTTCCTTTGCTTGAAGGGTTTTGACTGTTATAGTATATTACAGTTCAGYTTTGAGCAGCTGTTGAGTGTTTACATCAGCCCTTACCTATGGTCCTCTCCTTGGCAAAACTGTCTACCTATATTCATGATAGAGATCAAAACCCTAGAGTTTTGATCCATGAACTTTAAGCTGATTTTCTGAGCATATTAAAGAGGATAACATCCACATGTGACTGGTACACTCTTCATTGGCTAGAGGTAAGCTAAGGTTTAATTTTTGCACTCAGAAATTTTTGTTTATATTCAGAATTTATTTCTATATGCTCAGATCTTACAGTTTATACTTAAATCTGTTTCAAGTCATTATTAATGTGCTGATATACATCTGTATTAGAGAACAAAATTAAAAGATATCACTGTTTTCTCTATTTTTTCCTAAATCTAACACTAACTGACAAGCTTTTAATGGGAATCCACTTTGAGAAAGCTTAAAGGTTATTGTTTTTAATATTATGCCATCATTGAATGAGCCAATGCCCATATGGGAAGGGACTGCCCACTCTTCAGGGCACGTATGGGTTGGATCCTTTAGAGCGGGGTGATTTGGAGAGTGCCTTGGGTTGCCGGGGCTGATATGTAAGAAATTGTAAGTAGTTAGACTGCGATGGCCAAAAATTCATAAGCAGCCAGTGCAGACTTCCCAAGTTGTGCTCAGAACATAGGTTATGTTTAAGCCCTAGGCTTTGCTTGTTTAAAATTTAAAAGAAACTGTTAGAATTAGGGCAGTAAAGCAGAACAGAACTGTCTTTTTAAAATTTCAGTGAGAATAACAACTAAGTCTTATATTCAGAAAACAAAACTACATTGCTTGAACAGAAAAACAAACATATGTGTTCAGATCTAAGCTAGTTTAGATATTAGCTAAATAGTAGTTCTAGAATAAAACATCAATTCTAATCTATAATGCTGGAGTAAATCTTATACAGATCTAAACTCAAAATAAACACAGATCTGATCATGAGCAATATAACAAACTTCAGAAACAAGGAATAACAACCAAACTCAAATTAATGCCCAGATCTGATAAAGGTAAACTAATCTAAGCAAAAACTAATCTATATAAGTAGATGGATGTTGATAGACAGTAGATCTTATTAATGAAAAACTTCAGAAAGTAAATAACAACTTACAGATCTGACTGTAATATCTTACCTGGAAACTTACCTCAAATTTCTGAAGGAGAGCAGCCACACATAGGTGATGTAAATCACTAAAATTATGCTCAGAAAAAAGTCTAGTTCATAGATCTACCATATAGGTTAGATCTCTTGCCAAGAGATGAAAGGATTTTTTTGCCACTAGTAAGAAAAACACACACAGAAAAAATTGTGTTTAAACCCTTATGCTCACAGAAAACTTCAAGGACCCAAACCCCAACAAGCAGGAATAGCTGTAGCTAAAAACTAGAGGTCAGATCTGTGGAGAGAGGCCACGGTTCATGCAGAACTGAGGTTAGAAAGGTCACGGTTCAGGCAGGGAATAAAACAGGGGTAAGGAGGGCCACGGCTCAACAGGAAGGGAGCCGAACTACCACAGGAAGGGGTCTCACAAACCAAGCCACCACAGGAAGTATCCACAAGGGGCAGAGACACCACAGTAAATCCTCAAAGGCCGCACCTTACCACAGCGAAGAGCCTCAAGGGCCGAGCTTACCACAGCAAGGAGTCAAAGGCCGAGCCACCACAGCAAAATCTCAAGGGCCGAGCCACCACAGCAAATAGTCAAGGCCGAATCACCACTGCAAATCCTCAAGGGCCGCACCACCACAGTAAATCCACAAGCAACAGTTGCAAGAAGGGGGCCGCAGCAAAATAAGGAGAGATCCGCTCACCTAGGAGAATAGCACAAGAGCATAAAAGAAAAGTAATCAGGTAAGGGGGGGTAAGACCTCTATTTATACTTTTAGGCTAGGGTAGAAAATAAGGGTAGTAATAATTAAAGTAACTATTAAAAATAACATGTTATAATTAAAACATTTTAATTAATACTTTACTTTAACCCTTAAGACAAAAAAACAAAAAAACAAAAACCCCAAACAAACACAAGCAAGGGTAAAGGGGGTTTAGGTGGGGTTACATAGTGGCATTACTTGTCCATTCATTTTCAAGGTGACTTTATTAACTTTATCATCATTGCATATGGGATACATCCCTCATGTGGTCATGCCCACCTTCAAGGAGGGTCATACACCAACAAAGTACCTGATTAAGGATCAAGTTGCTCTAGACCATTTTTG
>SNQJ01S0228300.1:0-11176 GCA_010110895.2 Picea sitchensis | reverse complement strand
GAGTATACCCCAGGAACTGTTAACTCTAACAGCAACCTTAGCGTTGCACCTCATGATATTGATCATGACTGGATTGCTACGGTATCATTGGGTGGCTATTGGTCCCCTCTTGATAGATCAAATCATGGGAAGAAGACTGTCTGGAGTGCTGGTACTGGATTTGGTGGTTGCAGAAGTGAAAGTAGCTCTGACGAGAAAATGAGAAAGGTTGAGAAGGAACTTGACTGTCGGGCAAAAAATGTGCTGGCATCATTAGCAGACATTCTTAACAATAAAGCTATGAAACAGTCGTATCCTTTCTTAGGCTTATCAGCCTATGTTCTTCTCAGTCAGGAAAACATTCTTAGTCGACTTTTAGAATACTTTGTGATCAATGATTCAATGTTAGACATCTGTGCGAGGAACAAGCTGTATCATCAGCTGGTATCCCTACTAACAGTTATGAAACAATATCCGGATCTCCTTTCAATATTGATGGGATCCTGCCGGGAAAGTGATACAAATGGTAGTTCCAATCATAACATTGGAAGTGATAGTTCTTTAATTGGAAAAATGAAAAACATATATGAGCAATCCAAAATTATCATGAGAAGATTCACAGGAGGAAACGATGACAAAAATGTAGAAGCCGATGTCAGCATTGCTAGGTGTCTCTTGGAATGCTATGAGGGATTGGCAGAAGCAGCTCAGAACCAAACATCTAGCATACCACAGATAATATCTGTTTCAGATGGGGAAGATACTGAAATGACAGAATGCAGTGAAGCTACTTCAGATCAGTCAACATCTGTTTCAGTGGAGGAATGCTCCAATGATGAAGCTTGTTCAAATCAATACAAGAATTTTTTGATGTATAAAAACAATTTGAAGCCACTCCAATTCCAGGAGTGTTCCTTGATTGCAGGTTTTCCCCGTCACACTTATAGCAATAACTTCACTGGGTCAGGAGCAAATCGGCAGAGCATTGATAACTCAGGTGTGCACAATAAAAAAAGGATGATGCATATTACAAAAGAAATAGCTTCCTTGTTAACAAGTCTTCCTTTGGAGTGGGAATCCAGCATACATGTGCGAGTAGATTCTAATAGAATGGATCTGTTGAAAGCTTTAATTGTGGGTCCCAAAGGAACTCCATACCAAAATGGAGTCTTTGTATTTGACATTTATCTTCCACCAGGTATGAATTCTTTCTGTGCATTTATTTTTAGGGTTTTCTGTCTTTGCCATTTAGTTTTTATACTTCTTTTTTGTCTCTTTCACATTCAAAATCATCATTACCTACGAAGCCAATTTCCTTATCCTCGAACTTCTAAATGACAATGATATTTAGAATTTAAATTATATCTTTATAGCAATGGCCTTAAAAACAGATGCAAGTGAACACTTTGAAGATCACCCTTCAACCTATAGAAAGCCTAACTCCAATGCATGTGCATCTGCAGCATAATATTGGGGTCTCTCTTAGCACTCAGGAGTTTTCTCTCTTAGGAGTGTTTGTCAATATGATGGGAATTTCACATGTTTGTAAGCATGACTGTTTATCTATGATTTTTCCAAAGATGAATAATACTGCTACTTCTAATGATCAACAATAATGCTACTTCCCGTGATCGCTACTTCCCACTGATCATTATATTCTTGTGCTGGAACTAGAACTTGTGCCTTGGCTGCAGTCACACTAATAAAGCATGTCTGTGGAGCATTCTTAATAAGTACCTCTCATTTTCACCACCTACCTTTATTTTTAAATTTAGATACAATCTCCAATTGACTTTACTAGAAAACACATCCAGGATTTGGTGTCTTACCTCCTGGTTTTATTTTTCTAATTATTGATTTGCAATACACAAAAATATTTTTACCTTGCAAGCCTTTAGAAAGATGACTTTAGTGGTACTTATTAGGTGTAGATGTGGATGGGGCAGACAGCAACTGGAACCTTGTATAGCCATAGCATACCTCAAAAGGGGAGTGACCGGTCAAAGCATGAGTTGTTCTGTTATATCTGTGTTGTAGGACATGTAAGTACTTGTCCAACTGCTTGTGATGTAGGCATTAATGATAAATTGGGCATATGAACCATTGTATTTGTAGCATTTTCTTGTGAAGAATGCCATATGAGGAAACTAAGATGGCCTTTATCTGTAAAGCTTAACTTCAATTTTTTTTTCATCTTTAAGGATAATCTTATTGTTAGTGTTCAGTTATAGCACCACTTTGTACTACTCGTACTCTTGTAATACAAAAGAGTGTACAGTCTGTATAGTCGAGGATAATTGTGCAGTTGGTCTATTGTTTCTCTCTCTTGCCTTTATTTTTGCTGTACAGCCAAATTGATAGTTGTCCATATTTTAACATGGAAAGAGAAAAGAAATACACTTGATAACCTTGCCGATTTCTTGACAAGATTATTTCCATCTCGGCTAACACTGAACAAAGTTATGACATGTCACTGTATAATGCGTTTTGAATTATGAAATGAAAGGAAGGAATGGATTTGAATAAGAAATGAAATGTGCAGGCTTAGTTCTCTTATGCAACTACCTAAGTTGTCATTGGACAAAATGAAAAAATAGATAAATTTAGAAAAAAACCATAATTTTAACAGTTACTTCTATTTACTTGAGCTTTCTTACGTGTTTAATACTTTGTGTCAACATAACGATTTGACTAGCTTGTACACACTTCAAAAATAGTCTAATTAGAATGAAATCACCAACAAAAATTGAATTGAATGCCTATTATAATGCTCCCTTTTGCCTCCATATATTGGCAGGGGTTTTGTGTATTTGTTAACTAAATTAGGTTTATAGCATCTATTTCAAGGCATGATTTTTGGCTTAGCAGAGGACCTCCTTTTTTAGCAACCGTTGATGTGCTGCCTGCGTTCTGTGCTTGCAAGTGTATTTCATACTACAAAGTCCTCAAATTTGAACCGTTTAAGGCAAATCCATCATTTTATAGACAATGCTGTTCTTATCAGATTGGTTTGTTCTTTTGACTTGACAGTTGTTTTCCTGTCTTTTTGAACTTCTCTGACTGTGTACCTCTTGCTCTGCCTTACCCCATTTCAAGATCTGGTGTGTTACAAAATCCTTTCATCTACCTTGTTGCTGGTGATTTTCGTCTAACTACATTGTCTTGCTGGCATTTACTATTGTCTTCAAAGTCCACAGTCAGATGGCAACAAAACTCTTCTGGAATCTGAACAATACATAGCTATTAGACAAAGATCCTCTTGTTGTCTGTAACGATGCTTGTGTGTTATAGTGGTGCTTGGAAAATGGTAAAGTGCTCCTACAATATTACAGCTTGCTAATTGATGTGAGTTGACAACAACAATGGGTGTTCCTTGGATTTTGGGCCTGAAGGTTACCCCATTCCTACAAATCCTCCTATAAAAACTGATTGCATGGTTTCTGTTGGATTATGCTGTTCTCACTTTAATTTAGCAATAATTTCTCTCTTGTGCACATGATAACAATTATAAAAACTAACAACGTTTCTATTGGTGACAGACTATCCACAAGTCCCACCTATGGTAACCTTTCTTACGACAGGATGTGGATCAGTGCTCTTTAATCCAAATCTATATGCCAATGGAAAGGTCTGCTTAAGTTTGCTTGGAACATGGAGTGGTCCAGGCTGGCAACCCGGGAAGTCAACTCTTCTGCAGGTTCTTGTCTCAATTCAGAGCTTGATATTTGTAGAGTATCCATTCTACAATGAGCCAGGGCGCGAGAATATGACAAACTCTCTTGATTCTGCTGAAAGGGAAAATAGAACCCAAAGATATAATACGTTAAAGTTTGCTATTCTTGATGCACTTCGTTACCCAGATTCCAGCTTTAAAGATTTAATTGTGGCACACTTTCAACACAAAAGAGATGAGATTACAGGCCAATGTAATGAGTGGATGAAAGCTAATGGAGTGCACAAGAACAAGCATGGTAATATTGATAAGATTGCCGAAGAAGTAATCTTAGAACTGGTGAAGTTGCCTTCACTTCCAGGGTCAGACCTCATGTAATTGGGAGAAAAAGTACAGCTTTTATCTTAGTTGGAAACAATGTAATTTGGGAAAACAATAGCATTAACTTTCGTAGTACATATACATAACAGGTGATTATCAACACCACATTTTGATTTTCAGTGGTATCACTTCGCTACCCATGTCCAATTCATGGTCCAATTGGCTATTAATTCATGGAGGGATTCTATTTGTAAGAATTTGGGGAGGCGTCCTGCAAGTAACATTTGATATAGGACTCTTCCATGCTTCACCTCAATGTCTGTCTGGTTAGGAAAAAGAAAATGCTTCACCTCAATGTCTTCAGGTTAGGACAATGGAAATGATAATGGGCTTTTTCTTCTCTTGTTCGTTTTGTATGTTTGCAACTTTAACAACTTTAATCAACAAGTTTTTCTTCAATTGTGTAAAGCAGATGATCTTTTTAATGTTTCCTAACACATTTTTGTATCATTCCATCAATCCATGCTTGCATCTTCTTTTCTATATACTTGAGCTTTCTATATGGTTATATTATTTGTCCTTCTTTAAAGCTCCAAAGGTTGATGAAAGGGGATGCATTGCATTTCATAATTTAAGATATATTGCTCGACACAGTGAGGCCTTCTGTAGTGTTAAACTAATGCTATGCATGTTCTAGTTCTCCCTCTACAATCATCATTAGGCCACATGAAAAGTATTTTTATGTTGGGAAAGACCCTTAATATTTCAGTCAGAGTTAGTCCCCAGAATCAGGACATTGGTTTCCACCAACAGCGAACTGGGAGTGCTTGTCTGGAAGATTACTGATTAGGCCATCATCGAGTTTTCACAAATTGCCTTCTCTCATTCCCAATTATATTACTGAGGGGAATCAAATAATGGTTTTAAATTATAAGGAACACTTCATCAAACATTATTGGATTTTTAAAATTGCCAAGGATTTCAAGACTCGAGATCCTTGGCAATGATATTCATTTATCAGAGTACTTTCAACCATAGCAGATCCAGTATAAATATCCCAGTACTTTCTAAAGATTTTCTAGTTTATGTAACATATGGAAACAACATAATTGAACTCCTCGATTCTATGGGAGGCTGGCTCGGACCTGTTTTGTAATTGTTGTTATGTTTGTTAATGAAAAAGAAAGACCTTTTGGTGAAACATTGTTGGAGGCACTGTAATGAAATTCTGAGTCCAGTCCCTAGGTGATCTTCTTTTTGAGCTGGCCAAGCTCAGGGCTATAAGCTTATTCTATGTTTCTTTAGTGGGCAGTTAACCCCTGAACTAATGTTTTATCTATGGCAACTTAAGAAATTATTCTAGGTATTGAGTAATTATTTTGTGGCACTGTTTAGGAAAAGCAAGCATATTTCCGGGGTGATTGAAGATTGAAGAGTTCTAGTTGCTCTAATTTTTGTATGTCTGTAAATGAACATAAAACTCTATTCAACTTAATTTCCTTTTTATATCTTATGTTAGTGTTATTGTTTCTTGATTGACATTATCAGCACTGGTAGAGAAGTTTTGATTATAGTTCTTGTGCATCACCTGTCTTGGTTGATCACATGTATAAATTGTTAAGACTATTTTTTGTACGCTTTTCACAAATGATTCTTGGGTGATGGGCATGGTGCTATGATTTTCCTTCTTTCTCCGATACAAGTCTTGGGTATAGATAATATAATTTCTCTATTCACTTTGTCTCGTTGGCATTTCATTGGCATTTCAAACTTTAGGAGTGGGTTGTACTAACAACATCAATCAACAAATGAATGGTTAATTAGTATAGGAAGGATCACTAGTCTTCTTGACATGTCATTGGGGTGTGGTGTCCTAACCCTCATTTTTGTTGCACTAATGACCTGTATTCAATGGACAAATAAGATAGCTCTAATATAATAATACATACATTGGATCACTGAACTAAATTATAAATGGGCAAAGGTTTTCTCATATATTAATGTTTAGAGTGCATAGATGACATATTCAATCAACAACTATTGGCTCTCTTTGCACTACTTGGCTCTTAGCTAACTCACTAGCATGTGACTCGCTCTACAATCTCATTGATTACATTGTCCAACATTACTTCTAATGCATATTCTCTAATTTTTTCTTCTTCGCTTACTCTACTTTCAAACTGTTCATTTCCTGCATATTTTCTAATTTTTTCTTCTTCACTTACATTGGCCAACATTACTTCTAATGCATATTCTCTTTTGCTTCATTTGAGCTTTCCTCTCCCTCACGACCTTTCATCTTCCTTTAGTGCGTTGTCAATCTTTGTGGCTCTATGTTCCCTTGACACTCACTCTATGTGCTCATCGCCACACTCTTTTGTCAGCGCTTTCATGGGTTATCTTTATCACACTCCTTGTTGATGCCATACTTCACATTCTCCATCCTCAATTTTGCCAAAACTAGGTCACCACATTACCTCTATGCATACTTAGAATGTCACCCTTGTTTCTCCTTTCCCTTGTCATGCTTTGCTTACTTGACTTCTCACTTCTTCTTGGCATATAACCTCTGCATTCTCACTTAGAATTGTCGTAGATGTCCTTGCATCAACTTCCCCTTGCAGAAAAACATTGTGCATCCTCACAATAACTCTACATCTTATGCATTGTTCTTCCCCTTGCAAAATTGTTCTTCGTTAAACATGTTCTTCCACCTCATTATGTACTTCTTATATTCACATTCTTCTAGAAGATCTCTTTTTCCCTTGGTTTAGGATGATCTCCTCTTCCTTGTATGATACATTGAGCCTTAGCGAACTACAACAATAAAATACTCTTCATATCAAGAAGTGTAGGTTTAGGGGTAAGGCTCTTACGATAGGCGTAAATGGTGCTCCTTAGCATCCCTTCACTTTCATATGCATGTGACTTGAAGTGAACTTCACCAATCAATCAATTGGCTTTGATCAAACCACCAACTTGTATTACATGTATCATCTCATGCCTCCACAACACAATTTTGCCACTAATTCATTGTTAGAAGGTTAATTTGAAAATCAATCTCATTTCATATGAGTCATAGACCTCCCAAAGTGTTGGGACCCAAAACTAACTCAAGCCAGCTAAGAATCCTAGCTTTAGGGTGGAGGACAAATATCGCGGAACAACAATTTGGTTAGGGATTATAGTTCTTATGCCCAAAAAGTTTTAAAATGTATGGCAACTTGGAAATGCTTTGCCATCTTTTCTCCATTGATCGAAAATGGTGGACAACAATTTCTAAGTACCATTGGTTCATGGGAACCTCTTTTGTTGTTGTCCAGATATTTGAGCAATTGTTACTACAAGAGAAAAGGGCATTGACCTTCAATGGAGTCGCTAGTTGAAATTGAATAAAATTTTAACCAATAAAAGATTGATTTCACCAAAATTTTGTATCCCAATGCTACTAATAGTTGGGGGTTAGGCATTATCCCCAACAATGGCACCAAAAACTCGTTATCACCTAGAATGGGCATTAGGTGATCAATTTAGGAATGCAGGATTGTTCACATTCTAAGATCCTCTTGTTTTTGGAGGTTTGTGCAGGGGTATCTTTAAATCCTACGTATGGTTTATTGAAGGGGTCAAATAGTACAAATCATACTGATAAAAAATGTAATTCACAAATGTAACTAACTACTAACTTTGGATGGATCCAAGAAACTAGTTCTTACCATTTGGTCATGGAGTTGAATGATACCTAAAGTAGGTGTTTATTCATTAATGGAGAAATTCAATGATGCATATGCATTAAATGAAACTACCTAGATCAAGATGTCCTACTCCTATTATCAATGCTAGAAACACAATCCCATCTTAGTTTCTTGAACTTTGTCCAAGGGAAAAAAAATTATTCTAAAAACCTTCAAGGTCAAGAGAAACAACTCACATTCACAACTCCATTAAATTGGGGACAAAAATCTCACACAATCATATGAAATTTATTGATAAGATTGAAACGAGAGGGCTGTAAAACTCAACAACAAAAATTACCAAGTGGAAAAGAAGAAGAAATGGGTCAAAATTTTTAAGTTTATATTCATCACTCAGGCATTTCTTGACACTTACAAGTACATTGAGATTTAGTTTGAAGGAATCTAATCCTTTCCCAATCTTTCCTCACTATTTAGATAGAATTATCTCAACATTGTGCACCCTCCACCCACTAGCCAAAAATAGTATGTAGCGTGTCATGAACTGGGAGATATGATAAAGCTCATGGTATGTGTAATAATCATTGACTGTTGATGGATATGGATGAACTCAAAATGAAATGCATGCATTGATCCCCAAAGGAGTGCGAGCACTCATGGTATGTGTAACAATCATTGAATGTTGATGGATAGGGATGAACTCAAAATGAAATGCATGTATTGATCCCCAAAGGAGCGCAACCTAGTTGTGTGCAAGTCAATTGAAGGTATGCATGAATAAGGTCAAGTTTCGACTCCAATGCACTCAAACGTCTCCATTAGTGCATTCTCTCCACCTATTGTTGATTCCTTGTACATGGAAAAGCATAAATCATTGTTTGGACTAGGGTGCAAATTTTATCTCGAAGTACATGCTAAAACAACAAAGAATTGTTTCTAAAATTATAATTGTCTTCATGTTGGGTTCACTTCACTTGAGTGTTGAATGGATAAAGAAAATTCTAATGACATACAATATGTGGTCTCCTCCCAGTGTGAACCCTTTCTTTCTTTGAATAACACTGGGACTAAAACTACACTGAATTGAGATTGAGATTGATTAAACTAGTTGAGGTAGAAGTGAACTACAGTGGATAAGATAAGTTTGATCCATACCACCCAAATTACCCATCTTCTATACATGCACCTTTAGATTGTTTTACAAAGGATAATTCTACCCCTAATATATTGTAAAAAAAGATAAGTTCACCCTTGCATTGATGTAAAGAGGATAAGTTCATTGTTTAACTAGAAATATCGCCCCTCGATAAAGAATGTGCCCTATTTAACTTGCTAAGAAAACATATACCCTCCATAAAGGTGTCATTGATAAACATGGCACAACTATAGATCTTATACAAATGTGCACCGTTTCTCCATACTAATACAAGTTATCATTTGTTGGGCCCCTTGTTTTGAAATTTGAAGATAACCATGTGGTAACAATGGAAATAACCAAGTGGTACATCTCTATTGTGGAATCATATCTCCCCATCGTTTTCATCCTTCTAGTATTGCAACGAATGATTACTACTTTTATTAATCATTTCAATGTACATAATATACAATTCATCCCTTGCTACATTAAATCAATACAATCTCTTTGCCCCAAACATATCAACTCACCATCCTAAATCATATTTATACAATTACATTATAATTTGTGGGGATTAAAACTAGGGATGTTACATTCCCCTCCCCCCTTTTTTGCATTGTCCTCAGTGCACTACACAATAAGGTGTACATACAATTACAAGGTTAGGATCTCCAACCTTTAATCAACATATAGGCTCTCTGGCCTAATATCACACATACATTCCAACCTAATTATAAATGCATAGGAACTTCGGCCCCAAAAGCGCTCCCTTCATTGCCCTTAGTCCATCGGGATGCACCATTCATTTATTAGGGCCTCTATGGAACATGTAACTAGGAATCTTAGTACTAGGATCTCAAGGGAAACTCACTGCTAGGAAAACCACCAAGAAAATAAAACATCGATCACTTGTTATTATAGTGTAAATCACACATGAGTTCACTCTTCAAGCCTAAAAACTTGGTTCTTCAATAGTGCAACTCACACAGAAGTTCACTCTTCAGGCCTCACAACCTGATTATTCTACTATATTCACCCTCTAAGCTCATACATCCCTTTCACTATTATGTAGTTCTTTAGGTGATGCATCATTTTCCAAGGTGTTCTTGCACAAAAAAATGCCAACTTGTTGTTAGACTTACACTAGCAATCTGTAACCTGTGGTAATCATCCCACCCACATCATATGCATACAACCAATATGAGACATCATAATACAATTTTCAATTATAAAATTTTCAAATCTATTTTATACAGGAAAATAAAATTTCCATGCATGAGTTTTTAGCTCATTATGTTTAGTTCTTGCAGCTGTAGATATCAGTCTTCCTTATGGGATTACATCATTTCCATATTCAATACCATTCTCCTTCCAATTTTCTCAAATTCCATGCAGCGAAACAAATGCCAATATTCATGCACATTATCATCTCATTGCAACATTTGCAATTATCCCATGAAGTGATTTCATAATAATATTACTCTAAAAATTCAATCACTTCCAACTATTACTCACATTAAATGGAATGAAACTATTATTCATTGCACACGCATTGTCTAGCATACCAAAATCTTCATAATGCAATCAAGCGTTGCTAATAAATAAAACCAATGTGCCCATACCCATGGTCATATCTACACAATGCATCCTTACATTGACTCTAGAATACCATATGTCCATGTCATGTATTCCACCATGTGAGTTGGAAGGTCTAGCCCACACCTCAACACATCATCCAAACTCTTCCCCAATTATTTTTTTGATCATTTGGATACTTTCCTCTTCGACCCATACACAATACTAGGAATGCAATTCCCTTAGTTCTTTCCCATATCGACAAAGAGGTTTCATCCAAAACATCAGTTATGCAAGGGAAGATCATTACACACTTGTATGGCATTATATCCTTTCCATATCCAACCACATGATGGCCTCACCCATGGCCATCCCTAATGGAATTCATTGATATGGTAGGAGAATGTACCCTTACTTGACTCAATTACGATCTCATAACCAACATAAAATAATATGCCATTAACTTCCATATAGATACATTAAGGTATTAAATAAATTTTCACCTTCAAGGCCCTCTGTCTTTACACATCAATTCAAATATTGAACTTTAACTGAGAGAAATCTTACCTCAATTCTCTTCATCATTTTATGCAATATAAGCAACCAAATGCATACTTGCATGGTTGTTATCAAATTACTTGATGCTACCTGATCTGTTGATATTTTGTAGAAACTGTTGGATTACTGAGAGGGGGGGTGAATCGGTAATAACATAATTATAATCCTTTTTCTTCAAATGTTATATCAATGTAGAATTATTATCCAATAATGAGCAGTAATAAATAAACAATCACACAC
>SNQJ01S0228299.1:0-14453 GCA_010110895.2 Picea sitchensis | reverse complement strand
CCACATGTCATAAAGTGTTTACAAAAAATAGTACATCACCCGTAGGCAGGTGAATCACCTCATCCCTACCAATACAAAAATAGATGTCACAACTATACAAAACGGGCTCACCAACCTATATCAAATACAAAATTACATATCTAGCGGCCCTCAGGGTGCCTCTAGTTCTCCAGCCCTAGGTCCTCCCTCTGGCGAAGGTACCCCACTAGCTCAAGGTATCTCAGGTCCCGGGGACAATCGTCCAATCATCCCAGCTCCGACTATAGCTGCTCTATGGATGTCCACAACTCTACTGGAAGCCCAATACACTGCTCAAGGATCCCCTCATCCTGGATCCGCACCCACATCCCCTCGAGCACTCCCTGTAGAACTACCTCTAATTGACAGCAGAAACATCAAACTCTCCCTCGGCCTCAGCCAGAGGTGCATGTGATGGCCCTGCACTGGGGTCATCATAATGGCGTCTCCTAGCCGCTCTATCCTCATCACTAAGCCTCACCCCATCATCCTCTCATTGCCACCTCTCCCCTGCTCATGGCTCTACCCATGGTGGTCTCACAAGCCCCTAGTGGGTTGGTGCTCTGATCAGCTCAACCTCCTGTCTATGTGGTCCCACATATACATAAACCAACACATGATAGCATCAATATCCGAACAAATATCAAACATATGCTATAATATCTAAACAAATCCAAAAACTAGCAACATAACATCATACCTCAGTGGTCGAATACCTCTCCCATAGGTAATATCATCTCGGGGTCATCACGGAAATCTACCCCACTTTATGGAAACTATAAAATTATTTGTGGCATCTGACGCCACACCTGTGTAGCCTCAGTTGTGAATTAATGGCCACCCTCACCACCTCATGATGAACCAATATCATCTCCCACCACTGTAGTCGTATCTCTCGTGCCCCTGGTGGGTCTAACAAAACTCTTGGGCGCAACATAGGCACCCTCTCTAGAAACCAAAGCCACCATAATCGATCCAAAAGAGAACTCCCTTGAGTCCACCTCTCAACACCTGGTGAGTTGTCCCACCATCTTGGCATGCAACATCAAACCCTAGGAAAAATACTCACCCCCTAGTGCCCGTTGCATGATCCGCAGTTGGCTACCACTGATACGCTGAGTTGTGAGTGACCCATAAACTCTCACAATCATCATTTCCACATAGTGATGTATCAGGGCATCCATCACCCCAATCCTCACCACCGACTCGGAAGTGAAATCCTCCCCTGAACAATATGCCCGGGCAAGGGTCACCAACTGCCCCTCTCCAACTATCACTGGCTCCACCAATAGAAAGGTTCCTCAAAGTTCTCCCCACGCACAATAAAACACTGCAATTATGGACTCCACATGGAAATCAGGAATTGCAGTAGACACTCCTGTGCCCTCACTAGTGAGAACTCAAAAAACTTCAGCAGCCCACAGGCCGCCAAAGCACCACAAACCACCGGCTCCTCATCCCTCATAGTCTCCCTCAGTTAGGCCCAGTCCCTCTCCCTCCAATGGATCAACATCATCCCAAATGATCACCTACATCAACATATATAGTACTCGATCAACCATCACAATTCATCAAAACACCAAAATCTCTCAAAAACAGATAAGTTTTTCTCACCCATAGCTTTGCCTCAAAGGTCCGGCTGTTACCCCCACAGCCACACACACATGCACACCTTTTTACCCCAAAAGTGTGCATGTATGCATGCCTATTCATCCCATAGGCGTGCACCCAATGCGCGCCTGTTCACTGCACAGTTGTGCACTCATGTGCAACTGTCAACAACATAGTCGCACACACATGCGCGATTGTACTTCGAACAGGCATGCACCCCATGCATGCATGTTTTCCTACATTTTGCACCCCCTTGCACGATTGTGCCCATTATAGTCGTGCAGTCGTGCATAGGTCACCATCTATCATCCACGAATTTGAGGGGCCACACTCCCAAAAACCCACCGTACGGCCATCCGTACGGTCCTACCCAAAAATTGCAACCTAACTACTGTACAGGAGGATTAGACCACTAACCTGAATCTAGTACCTCCCAGATCAGCTTCCTTGCACTCCCAGAATATTTGAATTTTCTCTGAAATCTTGTTTCTAATCACTATAGCAGCAAGTACAAATGAGGTGGCAATGTGGGCCCTACAACTATATATAGGACCTTTTTGCCAAAACTTCCATACCCCTTTTTGGGAGCTTCGGACATCCATTTTTTGATCCGTCTTCAACCACGGGATCAGGATCCTGCTGCCTACGTATTCATGCTTCCCAAGTCACCATCCATCCCTGACCCCGAGGATCCATTTTCTCATACCCTGTTCAGGTATGCATGCTCATGTTCAAAATTATCAAATACATGTTATGTATTTGTTATCTTTAGATATTGTTCACGTTGGGTACTTGGTTTTCATGTGTGCAGGTACTTGGTCATCACACACTAGCACGACCCCTTCAGGTATATGATCAACACTGGCATGTAATCATTCCCTCTAAATCTCAAATGCATCTCTAGTCACACCCTCTCAAATTTTCCTTTAGGGTCCCTATAATCCGGCTCTGTAGTACTGTCACCTCCACTGCATTTTGGGTACTGTCACCTAGTAGCACTCTCCCCCACATGAGTTGTCCCATTCATATTCCCCCTTGGCACTTTAACGCTCATGTTGTTTTCACCCTTTAGGGAGGGGAGTCTCGATAGTCTTACATCATGTCCCAAATCAGCCACATACTCTTTCTCCTCATTTTTCTAGCCTACCCAACAGACTCCTAGGGCACTTTCTCATGGTTTTATTTTGATTGCACTCCCATAACATCATTTACCATCCATTTCCTCCACATTCAGTTTGTCCATCTATGAATTCCCCTTCATTCATTTACCTCATACAGAGACCCACCCATGGGTCCCCTCACCCTCCACCAGTTCCCTACACAACTTTCACCCTCATAGGCCAAGCCATCTTGCACTGGGGCACCCATTTCTATATTTGTACGCTCATCCCCAATTATTTATTTCTTTGGTAATTGTACAAAGCCTTTGTTTCCAACATTTACATAGTTGTTTATCATCACCTTTGATGACCTTCTTCCTTTTGGAAAATGCAACCCATGTTGCCCTTGGTTGGGGAATTCCTTATCACCTACTCCTGTTGACATCATCCATAAACTCTGAGTATCCCACCGGCCACCTATTTCCATTCTCTGAGTTTGTTCACTTTGTCCCGCCTCTGGCACAATTTATCCCATTTCTAGTTGTCCCCCTGACACTCGACCCAGATGAATGGTTTTTGCCACTTATACTTCTCATATATCCCCAACCAAGGGTATTCTTGAGTCTCCATGCATATTGACTTCATCCATGTACCTCCTTATTTCCTGATCTCCCCCAATGGATTTCACAAAGCCCTTTTTTTCTTGGTCTCGCATCTCCAGTTTTGTCGACATCAGCACAGTTTCCAGAAGGGCGACAGTATCTTGAATCTCATTACCTTTACAATGAGGAGTCTCAGATGACACAAGGAGAACCATCATTTCTCTCTGTTGTCATTGACCCCAATAAAATTCAACTCCAACACTTTCCCATGTTACGGTGGGTCTTGCTTTGTGACTATTGAAGTTATTCATGTATTTGTCGAAGACCTCTAAAATTTGTTGGGCTATCAATGCCCGCAGAATCCTTGATACTTCCTATAGGTGTCATTGCCTACTTTTCAGAGTATTGTTCCTCATCAAAATTGTCCTATGCTCTTATCAACACACCCCCAATGGAGTTGCAGTCATCTTCACCAACACACAACTTCAGTTACTGTCTTCCACGTTTTTTGAGTTACATGACATGAGCATGGGGCATGCCCACCTCGTTTGTACACAATTTATTTTTCACACCCTACGAAAGGTTGGGTCCTACAGGTTCCCTTCTCCCTCCAACAGGTCACGCTTGCTACTCTCACTATCACTCTTTCTTACAAATGGTACTCTCAGTAGAAAAAACATTAATGAATTTTGGCTATACATATGTTCCTAACCTCATCCATCAGGGGGCATCTGTTATCATTGAAATTTCATCCGCAAATGGTTATAGGAATCCAACATCTTCAAATATCTATTAACTTCACCCATGGACCAAAATTACCAAACAATGATTTCCAAAGGGTCCAAAACTATACAACCAGTTATCAAATCAGGATGCACTATGAATATGTAGGTAGTGCGCGCACATGCGCCATAAAGAAACACAGGAAAAGCGCATATGCACACGATGCATGATTGTGGAAGCTAAAATTCATGTGCACCTAAGAACAACGCATTTATGATGTTGGTCGACCTCCCACCCACTTCTGGTTCAGCTTCCAAGTCGATTTGACATCCAAATCTCGGTCGGATCTGGCTGGGTGGCTGTCAAAGACCTAAAGGTGCCCTAAACAACCCCTTGTTCACACTAAAAGAAGGTTTCATAATACCTCAAAGAGGTGCTATAAAACAAGGCCATGGGTGCACTACATCCTCAAGGAATTCATTTACAAGGTTATGCTACTGCTATTCTCTTGGGGAATACTCTTTTCTCATCAAGAGAATAATAGCACCATTCCATTTGGGCAATTCACATCACCTTTTGAGTGGATTAGCTTGGGATTCTTTCACCATTTATTTCAAGTTTTCAATTTGTAAGAAGAGCTCAATCTTGGGGGTCCAAGAGCCCTCCCTTAGAGGAAGAAGGGACCCAAAGACCCCCTTTCGCTTTGGTGTTTTCTTTTCACTAATACAATCCTTTCCATTGGTGACATGAGTTTTGTTTGTTTCTTGTTTTTATGTCCTTATGCACCATAGTTGAATTGTTTTTATCATTCCTAGTTTAATTCTTAACTTAGTCTTTTATGCTTTATTTTTCTAACCCTTTCCTTTACTGTTGTCTTGCTTAGCTAACCCAACTAATCTTGTAAGCACCTCTTTTTTTCTCATTTAGGTGACAAAAGAGACACAAAAAAGAGCTATGGATATAGATTTTGCTGACAAAAAGGATAAATTCATTGTTATCTACCTTGATGGCATCATTGTGGATTCTGCCTCAGATGAAGAACACCTCAAATATCTCAGAAGGGAGTTTCAAAAATGCAGAAAGTTCGGGATCTCTTTGAATACTAAAAAGTCAAATTTCTCCATGGAAGAAGGAAAGTTGTTGCGTTGCATCATTTAGAAAGAATGGATAAAGGTAGATCCCATCAGAGTTGAGGGGATCTTGAAAATTGGCATACACAAAAGCAAAAAGGAGGTACAATCTTTCCTGGCCAAAGTGAATTTTCTGAGGAGATTCATTCATGATTTAGCAGAAAACATAAAACACATCACCAACATGCTAAAAAAGGGAAATGAAATAAAATGGATTCATGAGGATAGAAAATCCTTTGAAGACATCAAGGTGGCATTGACAAAGTCTCCTGTACTGGCTAGTCCAAATTTTGAGAAAGATTTCATATTGTTCTCCTTCACCTCAGAACACACAATTACTGGTGTTTTACTCCAGAAAGATGACCAAAATTTTGAGAAGCCGATAGCATACTACAGTAAGACGTTGAGGGATGATCCTTTGAAATAAGACATCATGGAGAAGCAAGCATATGCTCTGGTCAAATATTTGAAAGAATTCAGAGTCTACATCGTACATTCTCACACCACTGCTTACGTTCCTAGTAGCTCAGTGAAAGACATCTTGACTCAGCCCGATCCCAAAGGAAAGAGGGGAAAATGGATTGCAGTACTGTTAGAATATGATCTTGAGATCAAACCCACAAAGTTGATGGCACAGACAAACTGTGAAATTTTGGGAATAAACTTCATTGTTGATCTGTCAGACAGCGCAATAGAAGAGGAAAAGTTGACTCCACAAATATCCTTGAAATTTCTTGACTCTGCATGGTAAGCAGATATCATCTTTTTGCTGAAAATTTTGCAGGATCCTCCTGGATTTAGTAAGACAAAAGCCAGATTATTGAAATTGAAGGAATTTTTTTTTTGTATAGTGAATGAATCACTGTATTGGAAAGATCCAAGAGGCATTTTATTGAGCTATTTGATAGAAGGAGAAGCAGAGAAAACTATCAGAGAGTTCCATAAAGGTGACTCTAGAGATCATCATTATTGGAAAACAATTGTGAATAAAATTTTGAGAGCTGGATTTTATTGTCCTAGAATTTTTCTCAACATTTATAAAGAAGTTTAAAAGTGCCATGAATGTCAAATCTTCGATGGGAAAGAAAAATTGAGGTATCTTCCTTTAAAACCCATTTCAGTGGAGGCTCCTTTCAGACAATGGGGCCTTTATTTTATAGGGGAAATACATCCACAATCCTCGGCCAACACAAGTGGATCTTGACAATGATAGATTATTTCACTAAGTGGATTGAGGCAAGCTACAGATGATGTTATTATTCAATTTTTAGAAGATAATATTATGTCCAAGTTTGGATGTCCGATCAAGATTATAATAGACAATGCAGCGGCTTTCAAGTCTAAGAAATTGGAGAAATTATACAGTGATTACAACATCACCCTTGGTCATTCTACATCATACTACCCTCAAGGGAATGGGTTGGTTGAGTCTTCGAATAAAATCTTAGTCAAAATAATCAAAAAAATTATTCAAGAAAATAAAAAGGCATGGAACAAAAAGCTCATTTATGCACTATGGGCTGACAGAATATCCCCAAAAAGATCCATTTCCACATCCCCTTTCCATATCATCTATGGAACTGAAGAAATTTTTCCTACTGCATTAGGATTGTCAGTATTGAAGCTGCTACAAGAGCAGGAAGTGGAAGAAGATGTTGGTCGAAGAAGAGGTGATGAGTTGATCAGTGTACAAAAAACTAGAGAAATGGCCTTAAATAATGCTCAAATGCATCAAGACAATATCAAATATGCTTTCGACAGACATACTAAGGTGGATGACTTCGAACAAGGAGACTGGGTATTAAAATGGGATGCTAGAAACAAAGAAAAGGGAAAACATGGGAAGTTTGATCACCTATGGTTGGGTCCGTTAAAAATTGCATCTTACTGTGGGAGCAATGCCTAATTGTTATAGGAGAGTAATGGGGATATCACTGGAGGAGGGTCTGTGAATGGAAGGTTCCTCAAGCATTACATTGTTTAAACATCATCACCCTTCCATTCATTGTATATAATAATTTTATGTGTTTCCTTGCACATGAAAAATTTGGAATAAAAACAACATGGTTGAAGCTCGAGTGTTATCGGACAAATTGATAGGTGTGGACACTAACTAATCTCCCTAGATCCACCTAGATCTAGAAAAAAACACACCAGAACATGACGTTTTCCTTAAGTTTTAGATATTGAATTTATTAACTAAAGAGGGATGGGTGACATACCATTTAAATGTCGCTTCCTCTCGCCGTTGTCATCCTAGCTCTGTTCCAACGCTCATGCAATGATGATCCTGCAAAAGAACGCAACCAACCAAGGTGATAGCAATAACATAAACTCAATACAAACCTATGTATGTGATCAAGGAGTCATACAATAAAACACAACAAGATTTATAGGAAAGAATCATATTACTGTATCATATTAAATGTGAAAGAGATATTACAACCCTGGCCTTGATGTCGTAAGGTCCCTTCCAACTGTCCTTTGTTTCCCACACACTTTCACTCCAAGGATTCTGAAATCATGGATCTGATAGCTACTCATAATCTACCTTGACAAAGCAAATCTCAAAGCCACTCTAACCAAGCTAACAATTCCAAGCCAAACCCCACTTCAAGCTCCAAAATCAAAAGCTCAAAAGCTAACCTTCTCCATGATAACTCCTCTCCTTTTATAAGTTGAAGAGGATAAGGTGAGGAGGTTAGGATGATCCCACTAAATCATGAAAGTGAGTAAGATCCAAACCATTCGGATGCCACCTTACCATAGAAGTTTCTCCTTCAGGAATATTTGAGAAAACACTTGTTTTTCCCATGTGTAGGCATTATCGCACCCTACCTATAGAGCAACTTGTGAACATCTCGCACCCTATCTATGGTGCAACCTACGAGAATCAGGCATTCTCACACCCTGCCTATATAGCAACCTGCGAACTTCATTTTTTACAGGGTTTTTACAAAGGGAAATGCAACTTCTTTTCTCAGGAAAAGTTCTTCTCCCTTCTCTTTTCAGGAACTCAGGCCACTGACCCCTCTAAAGGAAACAGATAGGTTCACATCATTAACGGTCAAAGGGATGACGAAAATAATGTGTAACACCGAGGTGAAGGCCCTGAGCTATGCTGGCTAGATTTTAGATTTTTGAATAAAGATCCGTAGATTCAGATCAGACCAATAGACCACAGCCCAATGGGTAGGCACTTAGTCTTCAATTCTTTGCTACCTCGCAGGGAGGATAACATCCCCAGTTGGAGCCTATGTTATCACCATAACAAATTTTCAGAGAGGATCCAAGTTTTAAAAATTTAGCGAAGATCTACATCGCTGTGGAAACGTGATATTTTGGGGGGTCGGGCTACATCTGGTGGCGTATGGAAAAATATAGAAAAGGCGCAAAAGGTAGGACCTGGTGTACCATTGATTTTGAAATGTCCTAGATCAACGACCGAGACCCATATTGGGTGGCGAAATAGCGCTAAGGATAATTATTCGAAGGCAGGCCTGGGAAAACCACTGCAGTTTCATTCGTGGATATGTGGCACCCTTAGAGGTACATCGGGGCAAAAAGTGGTCTACTAAAAATCGGTTTCTCCAACCCCCGATATCAAAAATTGATGGGACCTAGCAAACCTTTGATCTTGAAGCAACCCAGATCAATGACTAAGGCGCATATCGAGCAATGAAGCAGCATGAAGGATAATCATTCGAAGGAGGGTCAGGGAAAACCACCATGGTTTCATTCATGGATGCGTGGCACCCTCAGAGGTACATTGGGGGTGAAAAGTGGTCTACCTAGAACCATTTTCCCCAATCCCTGATATCAATAGGAAACTATAAAAGGGGGGCAGGGAGGGGCTAGCATTATTTTATGATATTTTGAAGCATTCAAACCTTTGAAAATTGGTGCAAAGAATCCATTTGAAACTCAAGCTCAAAACTAAATCATATTCGTTCTTTCTTTACCTCTTAACAAGTATTTTTCGCCATGGCCGCTAACCTTGTCATTTTATCCTTGATTGAGAAAGATCTTGCCTCTAGAGAAGAATCCCTAATTGACATAGACTTCGACGTTTTCGACACATAAATAACGATTTTTCCCATTTTTATGTCCAAATCCAATATGCTAGGAAATGCTAGAAAACGTATACCCTTCCTTGAAGCGGCCCAAGTTTCCATCACCCCTTACACCATAGATGTCATTTTTCCTTTCCCGGAGTTCGTCAGCTGGTGTACAAAACAATATTCGTAGGAAGAAAAGGTATTTTTGAACAAGATAGGGTCAGAAGTTTTATGTTAAACAGATATTCTGTCACTTCAACACACCCTCAGTATACTAGAGTCTTCCTCCACAATGTCAGAGCCCTTCGAGGAAGAAAAAATGATCAAAATCTACAGAGAATGCCCCTCAGAAGTAAAAATCATGTTTCTGCAAACCATTGTCAAACTTGAACACCATTATGAAATTCTATCATTACCTATCAATGCAAACGTTATGATTATTGAGATCCAATGGGATTTTTCACTGCTTAGTCAAATCTTAGGGTTGGATAACAACAAGTTTGTAGTAGAGGTCATGTTGGGTTTCACTTTCTTTATGTCAGAGTCTAGTCAGTTGGTTTGTATCAGTTTCGACAGGTTCATCGCTAATAATATGCATCAATAGTTGGTAAATTTCAATTCATTAAGACACTTTATATACCACACTCACTTGCTGAGAATGTTCCTAGAATCAAACAAGACCGAATTCCCTGAAACTGCATTCATCTCAACTGAACATAAGAGGATCACCATGCTTATTTTCATCAATAAGATCATGTCCAGGGTGCACAGTCTTATCTTTGACATAGACCTGCCAAGGTTTCTAGAAGAAATGAAGAGATTTCTACAACCAAATCCAAAGAGCAAGGTGGGAGATTTGATGTTGTTCATACAATCTAATGTGATTTGGGTATATGGCTATCAAGAAGGACCTTACCTTTTACTAGTCTTTTTGACTCCCATAGTCTTTTCCTTAGAGTTCATCAGACAAGGGATTATTTCAAAGACAAAACATTTTCTGAAGACGCACAATTCATCTAACTTAAAATTCCCTTTCATGGTGGGGCCCTTTGTGTTAAAAACCAGGTCTTATCTACCTCAGATTAAAGACAAACTCAGTGAATTTGGGTTTACACAGTTACAGAGAAGGAGATATGACCCACACCAGATCATATCTAAGAGGAGGCTCATGAGCAGACAAAGCCCCTATGAACATGAGCAAGTTGAAGAATTTGATAGATTATCAAACTTGGAAGTCTACGCAAATATGGAGATCACTTTGCAGCCTGATCATACAAAATAGACAGAGTCTACCCCTCAACAGGTCCAGACACAAAAAACTTCTCTGAAGTTGATTATTAAATCCCCAAAGGAGAGTGTTTATCACAAGAGGAGTAGTTCAGATGCACTGGGTGCCATTAGTTAGGGAAATATTCTCAATAAAATGAAAAATAAACCATATTCTTAGGTAGTGGACCTGGAAGAAGAATAACCAAAAGAGAAATCGAGCATGGAGATAGTGGAAAGTGCAACCAAGAATGAGGAGGCTGGTACTGGAAGCACGCCATAGAGTGAAAGCATCTCGAGGGTTTTCAGAAGTAGAAAACATATCTTCTAGACAATGTTGGAAAATGTATACCCTTCCTTGAAGAAACCCAAGCGTCCATCACCCCTTACACCATAGAAGTCATTTTTCCTTTCCTAGAATTCGTCAGCTGGTGTAAAAAACAGTATTCACAGGAAGAAAAGGTCATTTTGAACAAGATAAGGTCAGAAGTTTTATGTGAAATAGATATTCCTTTGCTTTTACACACCCTTAGTATACTAGAGTCTTCCCCCACAGTGTCAGAGCCCTTCGAGGAAGAAAAAATGATCAAAATCTACAGAGAATTCCCCTCAGAAGTAAAAACCTTGTTTCTACAAAACATTGTCAAAATTGAACACCATTCTGAAAGCCTATCGTTACTTATCAATGTAAAAGTTATGATTATTGAGGTCCAGTGGGCTTGTTCACTACTTAGTCAAATCTTAGGGTTGGATATCGACAAGTTTGTAGTAGAGTTCATGTTGGGTTTCTTGTTGACTTTCTTTGTGTCAGAGTCTAGTCAGTCGGTTTGTATCAGTTTCGACAGGTTCATTGTTGATAATATGCATCGACAATTAGTAAATTTCAATTCATTAAGACACTTTAGATACTACACTCACTTGCTGAGAATGTTCTTGAATCAAACAAGACCGAATTCCCTGGAACTGCATTCATCTAAACTAAATGTAAGAGGATCGCCATGCTTATTTTCATCAATAAGATCATGTCTAGGGTGCATAGTCATATCTTTGGCATAGACCTACCAAGTGTTCTAAAAGAAATGAAGAGATTTTTACAATCAAATCTAGAGAGCAAGGTGGGAGATTGGATGTTGTTCATACAATATACTATGATTTGGGTATATGAATATCAAGAAGGACCTTACCTTTTACCAGTATTTTTGACTCCCAGAGTCTTTTCCTTAGAGTTCATCTGTTGGCCCTTGGATATGGAAGAAAGCGAAGATTAAGGAAGAAAAGGAAAAATGTGAACTGCATGGAAGACACAGTGACTGATACTGGGTCGAAGTGAGCAGAAGAGAAGAAAATATGGTGTGAAGTAAGAGAGAGCAAGTTGTTGGATGAGAAGATAAAGAATGATATCTCAAAAAGGAAGATGGATTATGGAAAACTCAGAAAGCAGAAAAATCCATCGTTGGATGCTTTGGAGCACTGCGTGAGAAGGAAGGAAAGACAGGCTGGAGAAGCCCTGAAAATGTGGGTCAAGTTGACCTAGGGTTTTGGTATCTAGGGTTTTGACACTTAGGTTTCAACCTAAGGGTGTCCGAGAAATATTGTAATGTATAAATAAAGGTCTAAAGGACCTGGGATGGGTTGTTGTTATGGTTAGTGCTAGGTTGGTTAAGAGTTTATTGTTGTTGTGTGTTTGAGTGAGTACTATTGTGTGAGAAAGAAGTGTTGAGTCTGAGAGCCTTCTGTTATTGTAAATATCTTCAGTTGGGTGCGAAGTTCAACCCTACAGCTGGGTGCACGGGGAGGGGAGAGACAAAGAGGAGAAGAGAGAGATCTGTTAGCTAAGATCACAGACAAGAACTGTATGCTTCATCTTAATATATTATAAAGAACAGCTCTATGGACGTAGCCCTAGGGAGAGGGTGAAGCACGTATATATTGTGTTACGTGTGATTGATGTTGTGTTCTCTATCATTTGATATGTTGTTATTGTGATATTGTGTTAGATTTGAAGTATAACTTGCATAGTAGTTTTAAGGAAGATAAATATTATCTAGGTGACTGTGTATTGTTCCTGTGAATCCACTCTGCATTTCCTCTAGTTGTAGACACCTATGTCCTGCAACCCCCTATAGCTACTTCAAGTGAGACTACATCCACTTCGCAGGTGTTGCCATAAGGGCTAGTAGTTTTGGCTTGTTGGTACACTCTTGGAGCTGAACCCTGAGTCTGCCCCTGTGCCAACAAATGGTTCCGTTGTCGGGACAAGAATCTTCTTAAGGGAATGTCAAGGTGGTTTCCATTGAAGAAAAAGATAGAAGTGGATAGAATATCAAGAAAAGGAATTCGCTGAAGCCCAGAACAAGAACCCTATTCTGAGCACAAAGGATAGGTTGGAAAGATATATCTTTACTGATATACATGAGATTTTCTTTAGAGGAATCCATCAAGAGTTATACGAGTGATTAGCTAGGTTAGAAGATACCAAATTTGAGATCAGGTCTAGGCCACCTGTGGCTTGGATGTTGACACTGATCAAGAAGTTCAAGAGAGTTGATAACGCCATGTCAATATCAGTAGATCACTGGTTTGATAGCACCATTGGAAGGTATATCATTGAGTTTGTTGTTGACAGAGTGGAATCGTATAGACAAGAAGAGAGATATTTCTTTAAGGGACCTAGAGGAAAATTTTTACATTTTATGAAGCTGAAGATCGAGATGCTATTGCATGAGAAGAACATCTTGAAGATACAGTAGTCGACTAGATTGAAGAGATAATATTAAAGAATTCAAACAATGACAACGACACAGAGGCTGGACATACGCACAGTGGGAGAGTGTTTAGATAATTTCCTCTCGCAAACCTGTTTAAGAAGAACTACGGGGACAAGGGTTTCTATAGTGGAGAAGAGGTAGATCTGACAGACGAAAAGAATTCAGAATCCGCTAGGACAGAGGAACCTCACCAAGAAGAACCAGAAACTTCAGGAACTGTGCGATTTTCGAAGTAATTACTACTAATCCTATTTTTATTTCAGCAACATTAAGCAATTAGAGTAATCAGAGTCACCAGAGAGCTCAGAGCACTATTACTAGTAGTCCACCACATACTCAGTCAGGAAACCTAGGAAGATCTATGGAAGATGAGATGAGGTTACCCACCTTCAAAGGAGATGGATTTGAAGATCCTGATCAGGATTGGTTTCTATGTGAAGTTGTATGGAGTATTAAGAATATCATCGATTGCTGGCCCTTGACCAAGTTTTGAACAATAGTTGGTCATAATTGACCACTTTTGGGACTATGACAGCTTGCCAAGGAACTAGCGCAATGCAAAGTGAAAAGTAAGGAAGAAAGACCTATTTTTGGGTCCATTTTAGGGTTTTGGGTTGATGTAATGGGAAAGGGATGTCGGCCCATGGGTTTACCCATGTTTAGGCCCATTTTGTAGCCTATAAATAGGAAATGTAAATAGGGGAGAAGTAGAAAGACAGTAGTAATAGTAATGTAGTACATCTATGGGATGTATAACTGGAAGATTAGTGCTGGTAACTAGATCTGTGTGATCAGATGTATCATAGAGTGCTCTGTGCATGAGATTGGAAAGCTAAGTGCAGTTTGGTGTAGTCTTGTGCTGAAGAGCAAGGAAGAAGGATCTAGCGAGTTGCGTCGATATTTTGTCCTATGTGAAGTAAGGGTCATTGAAGTTGTCAGGTTGCTAAATTGTAGCTTTTAAGTGTCCTGAATCACTAAATTGTCAAACCAGGGTTGGTATACTTCGAGCTGATACATAGTATGTGCAGGCCAGCGTCTAGTCTTTTATTTGAATGCTATCCTAAGAATAAAACACACACCTATTCTAAGAATTTGAATTCTAATGACTAACTCAAAACTGAGCATTTCCTACTAAGTCAAAACAGAAGAAAAACAATCTTACTCAAAGACTGGTACT